>PVJN01061242.1:0-11345 GCA_004026805.1 Lasiurus borealis
CCCCACTGGAGATGTGCCCACAACCAAGATACATGCCCTTGACCGGAATTGAACCCGGGACCTTTCAGTCCGCAGGCCCACGCTCTATCCACTGAGCCAAACCGGTTTAGGCTTTTTTTTTTTTTTTTTTTTTTTAAGCAACAGACCCTCTAGCAGTTGTTCTCAACCTTCCTAATGCCACGTCCCTCTAATGCAGCTCCTTATGTTGTGGTGACCCCCAACCATAAAATTATTTTCGTTGCTACAGCAACATGCGGAACTGTGTTAAAGGGACGTGGCATTAGGAAGGTGGAGAACCACTGGTCTAGCATGTGTGTCTGGACCAGAGCTGCATCTGGAGGCGCACAGCGGCCCCGGGGAGCACTGTGTGGAAAGCAGGGCCCAGTGCCTCGGCTGTAGGTGGTGCTGGGCCCCAACGCCCTCTTCCTTGGGTACAAGCACGGCCCTCGCAGGTCGAGGAGGAGGAGGACGCTGGGTGGCACTCAGAGGAGAATCGGCCCCCACAGGAGCCTCCCCAGTGTCTGAGTGGCAATGAGACCTTTACCTGGAAATACAGCCGCAAAGAGAGGGGGCTACTGAGGGGTCGGGGGGAGCAGGAAAGCATGATCCTGTGCATGCACCTCCCAGCATGGCCTCCTGTGGGAAGCGGGTTACACAGACCAGGAGGGCCCCCGCCTTGACAGGCTTTGGAGAAATGTGCACACACATGTGCGCGTGCACATGCAATCACACACACACACACACACACACACACACACACACACGCACGCTTCCTCTTGCAATGGAAACACTGTCCTTGTGCTGGTACCCAGTTTTATCCCATTGTTTCGGAAAGCCAGGATGTGAGTCATCCTAAAAATAGCGTTCTCAGTCTAAAGCGCCGGAGTAAAAATAGTGTGTTGTTGCAGCGCTCAGGAAAAGTCCGAAGACCCCGTGTGTGTGTGTGTGTGTGTGTACACTGGGCGGCCTCATAACGTGAGGCATCACCAGGCAGTCGGTGGAGAAATCTCTCGATGGCTTGAGATAGTAAGGACGCAGAGTCCGTGGGTTCTCAGAGGCCATGGTGATCGGCATTTCCGTGTCTTCTCCACGGACAACGGAACCTCGTTGGCTTTGTTTTAGGTCAGAGCTTTGAATCCCAGGAAGAATAATAACCTGGTCAGGTTTTAAGCCCGTTTTATATGCCTTTCCCTTTTGACATGTAAGAGATGTTGCCCGCTTTCAGTGAACCAATATCCCAATGGGCAACATGTCTATCCTACCTCATCATAGACAAACATTTAAATTGACCCTACCCCCACTACGCCACCAGCCAATCGGGAGTGGCATGCAAATTAACCCAACAAAGATGGCAGTTGGTTTGCATACACAGGGGCTGAGTGGTGGGGGCGGGACAAAGGCGCTCTGCTCCACCCCCTGTCTCTCAGGGCCTGTAGCACCGTGGGAAGGCGGGGCCTGATCAGAAAGAGGTGGGGCCTGAGCGGAAAGGGGTGGGGCCAGAGTGGAAAGGGACGTGGCCAGAGTGGAAAGGTGGTGTCAGCAGTCAGGGAAAGGAAAGCCCATTCTAGCAGGAACCTTCGTGCACCAGGCTCCTAGGATGTAGTGTTTCTCACTGTTACAGTGTGTTGTACACGTTTGTAATGATTCTTTCAACACTTATTTATTTATTTTTTTTATACTTTATTGATTTTGTACAGAGAAGAGGGGAGAGGGATAGAGAGTTAGAAACATCGATGAGAGAGAAACATCCATCAGCCGCCTCCTGCAGACCCCCCACTAGGGATGTGCCTGCAACCAAGGTACATGCCCTTGACCGGAATCAAACCTGGGACCCTTCAGTCCACAGGCCAACGCTCTATCCACTGAGCCAAACCGGTTTCGGCAACACTTTTTAAATACAGGAGGACAGACTTTATGGCAAGAAGAGCAAAGCAATCACGTGAGAAATTTCTAATGTTTGTGAGTTCTTATTTTTTTGTGTTGCTTTACTTTTTTGTGTTTTATTTTATTACTTTTTAAGTTTGTTTGTTACCATTGACAGTATTACCCATGTCCCCTGTTTCCCCCCACTTCTCCCTCCCCACAGCCCGCCACCCCCAGGCCTCTTCCACCCTTTGGTCTGTGTGTGTCCTTGGGCTGCGCACCCATGCGGGTAAGTTCTCAGTGAAATGGGATCTACTTACTTTTCCACGATCCCAGCCAAAGGGGTTGGCCCTTTCTCTTCTGAACCCATCAGTCCTGTTCGCCGGATGTCTGACTCCCTCAGACACCGTGTCCCTGTGCTGGAGGTTTCACCGCGCTCCACGGCTCACAGCAAAAATGACCGTTTTTTTCTGAGAAAAATGACTCAGCAAAGCTAAGGAAAACGCCGATCAGTGACTGTGAAAAAGATATATTTTATTGACTTCAGAGAGGAAGGAAGAGGGAACGTGGGAGAGAAACATCCACGAGGAGAGCGAATCGCGGGTCGGCGGCCTCCTGCACGCCCCCCACTGGGGATGGAGCCTGCCACCTGGACCTGGGCCTCGACCGGGAATCCAGCCATGACCTCCTGGTTCCTAGGTCGATGCTCAACCACTGAGCCACGTGGTATCGATGACTTGTATCAGTTTATGAAGATTTTATTCATCTCACAGTTCAGCTATTTTTCTGACAGACATGCAGAGTTATATCTTCACCAAAAGCAATTACTCTAAACCATGGATCCCTTGCCTGACTGGTGTGACTCAGCGGATAGAGCATTGGCCTGCAGACTGAGAGGTCCCGGGTTTTATTCTGGCCAAGAGCATGTGCCGTGGTTGTGGGCATATTCCCAGTTGGAGGTGTGCAGGAGGCAGCTGATCGATGTCTTTCTCTCTCATCGATGTTTCTAGCTCTCTATCCCTCTCCCTTCCTCTCTGTGAAAAATCAATAAAATATATTTTAAAAAACAAACAAACAAACAAAAACATGGATCCCGTGGACTGGAAAACTCGAAATGACAATCCGGCCCTGGTTGTCCTGGAAGTTTCAGAGCTCCCTCGTCTGCTTCTCTTCACAGGAAAGGGAACGGGACCCGATCAATCACGTGACCGGCTGTTATCTTTACCCCTGAACGAGCGCTCACCCTCCCGTGCACCCGGGAGGGCGGATTGCAGAGAAGAGCGGGCCTGACACTCGCTGAGCTGCTGCTTCTCGGAAGGAGAATAAATCCTGGAATGTCTTGGGGATTGGAATGCGCATGAAAGCTTTCATCTGTCCTGACCTCCACCAGGGAAAACTCAGCAATCATTTTCTGCTGTGGGCCAGCCTCCTCCCTCCGGCTTTTATTCCTCTGCCAGTAAAAAAAAAAAAAAAAAAAAAAAAAAAAGCCGTGGTTCGCCAAGACATGACCCGGCCTTATCCTCGGAGAGATCGGAGTGGCGTCTTCGTGGGATTCTCGGAGATCAGTGCCTGTGGTCAGCCTGGCCGGCTTCCCTCATTCCGACTCGTAACCCCGTGTGGCGGCCGACTTTCCCACGTACAGCGGTACCTCGAGATACGAGTGCCCTAACATACGAGATTTTTGAGATACGAGCCGTCAAGCGAGCGGTTTTTGCTTTGAAATACGAGCAACAGTTGAGATAGGAGTCATCGCGCAGATCGGCCGCCTGCACACGACCCACCAGTTTACAGAGACTCTTGGACTGAGCTATTCCCCGCTCACAGGCGTGGCTCAATGGTGGGGCAGTGACCTATGAACCAGGAGGTCATGGTTCACGTCCCGGTTAGGGCACACCCCCCCGATTGTGGGCTCGATCCCCAGGAAGGTGTGTGTGTGTGTGTGTGTGTGCAGGAGGCAGCCAGCCAATGATGCCCTCCCATCATGGATGTTTCTCTCCTTCTCTCCCTCTCCCTTCCTCTCTGTGATCAATGAAAACGTATTTTAAAGAAAGAATCCAAATATTCCCTGATAACACTGATCTTTTGATGTCTCTATCTATAGCAGTAGATCTCAACCTTCCGAATGCCGCAACCCTTTAATACAGTTCTTTATGTGGTGGTGACCCCCAACCATAAAATTATTTTTGTTGCTACTTCATCACTGTGATTTGCTGCTGTGATGAATCTTAATGTAGATATCTGTGTTTTCTGATGGTCTTAGGAGACCCCGCTAGTTGTTCGTGACCCACAGGTTGAGAACCGCTGATCTAGCGTGTCCGGTCTCATCCTTCCCCCTGTTAACAAGCAGCGGGTGTGACTCCCCTTTCCTCGGTGCGTGAGGAAATGGGGCAGCAAAATAAAGCAAAATTGAAACCATCCGCGACTCCTCCATCGAGAGCCAGTCAAAGAGCCCATCCTGTTGGCTCGGGTTCCAGGCACACCCAGAATCCTTTGCCTTCCCACGACCTTGGCTCGCTGCTATTTTCAGCCGCCGACCTCATCTCGCTCAGACGATTGCCATGGCCACGGAAAAGTCCCCGGTCCCACCCCGGTGGCCCTGCTTCCACGTGGCAGGGCTGGGCCACGATGAATCAGCTCCTCGTCCGTCAGTCAGGGCAAACCGTGACTTCTGGTCTCACATCTTTCTGCCCCCACCCCCTGCCTGAGGTTCCTCAAACAGCACTGCCTCAGAACCCCTGTCCCCACGGGCCTCCCGTCCCCAATAACCCCACAGTTTGCCAGGCTGGTGTGGTGTGGTGGTGGAGTGTTAACCTGTGAACCAGGAGATCACAATTCAATTCCTGGTCAAGGCACAGGCCTGGGTTGCAGGCTGTATCCCCTAGGGTGTGGCGTGCAATAGGCAGCCGACCGATGATTCTCGCTCATCATGGATGTCTCTCTCTCTCTCTCTTTCTCTCTCTCCCGTCGTCTTTGAAATCAGTGAAATTAGATTTGAAAAAGTAGCTTCAGAGAAGTCCCGGGTAGAGCAGGGAGGACGGGAGGAGCAGAGCTGCCTTGTGTGTGGCGTGTTGCACACCAATGCTGTCATCACGCAGAGGTGGGAGAAAGGTAATATTCCTTTTATAGTTTGTGTTTTTTTTTTTCTTTGTCCATTTTATTTTATTTTTTTAATTTTTTTATTGTGTTACATGTGTATATATCTTTCCATTGCACCCCCTCCCAGGCATACCCCAACTCACCAGTGTCTTGAGTCCATTGCTGATACTTATATGCATGCACACAAGTCCTTCAGTTGATCTCTTATCTCCCCCACCTCTCCCTGACCTTCCCGCTGCAGTTTGACAGTCTGTTGGATGCTCCTTTTAGTTTTAAAGACAGTTGTCTAACACAGTTCCTCCCTTCCCCTCTATGTTTGGCCTTTTTCCCCCAACCACCCTGCCCCATTTTTCTTTCTCTCCACCTACATCCCAGGGGTGAAACGGTGACTGACTTTAAAACGGTTCGAGGATGGAAGTGTCACTTCTGGGGCAGCCCCAGGTGGATTGGTTTTGCGCTGTTTGGGGAAATTCTGCGCCATGTGAACAGTAGAAACAGGGTAGAAACGGTCCCTCCCACGACAGGCAGACCCTTTCTGGGGAGACACAGCTGAGATTGGCCAGGACACAGCTTTCGCTCCCGCTGCAGGCGCCCCAGAGGCTCTGTCTGCGGTGCGCGAGGCCTTTGCGTGCTCCGTGAGCGCCAGTAACGTGTCGCTGGTTCCTTCCCTCACGGTGAACGAAGCAAACTATTCGGTTGTTTTCCTCCCATATTTGTGTGAGTCACAAACACGCCCTCTTTAAAAATGTATTTTAAAAATATTGGTGCTGAGACCGGTTTGGCTCAGTGGATAGAGCGTCGGCCTGCGGACTGGAGGGTCCTGGGTTCGATTCCGGTCGGGAGCATGTGCCTTGGTTGTGGGCACATCCCCAGTGGGAGGAGTGCAGGAAGCGGCTGATCCATGTTTCTCTCTCATCGATGTTTCTAACTCTCTACCCTTCTCCCTTCCTCTCTGTGAAAAAAAAAATCAATAAAAATATTAAAAAAAAATTCTTTTCCTTGTGTTTCTTTCTGCTTTCCAATACAGAGTTACGCCATCTCTCTCTATAAAAGGCTAATATGCAAAGTGTCCTCCCAGGAGTTCGATTATGAGACCGTGAGTTCGATCGCTCGCTAGGACATTCGCTGACCACCTGGGGGTGGCACAGAACAGGGCGGGTGACCCGTGGCAGCATCAGGGCCCCGAGGGAAAGAGGGGAGGCGGGAAATGTGGGGGAACCTGACCATCCCTGACCGCCAGCCAGGCCGAGGGTCCCTACCCATGCATGAATTTCGTGCACCGGGCCTCTAGCATAATACAAGGAAGAAACACAAATCACTGCACATTTTCCTCTTTATGGGCATCCTTTTCCCCTCTTTCTGTCTAGAAAGGAATTTGCATACACTGTAATTTAGTTGAGATTTTTCTTTACCAAAAAAACCCAATTCATAACTTTTAAAAATAGAATTTTTGGGGGTGATTTATGGGTTTATTGAAGACTTCAAAGAGGGTAATAGAGTTATAGTCAGGGATTTTAAGAAGTATTTCACTGACTGCTGTAAAGAATTATGTTTATAAGTTAGCTTTTTCAGTACCACAGTACACATGAGTGAAAATCATCTTTAACTCAAAGCTTTAATATTTTCATACAATCAAAATAGAGAGATATACATTAAGTAGGCATAACATGAATTGGTTTAATTGATCAAATATCTTGGGTAAGTTTTGCAGAGGAAAGAAATGACCGTTTCTATTAGCAGACTAAAACCAAGAGAAAATTAAGTTCACATTTTAAAAAAAAGTTTAAGCAATAAATACAGCACTACAGCTACCACTAGATTACAGAGTGGATATTTTATGAATACATGCACTAGAAAATAGCTTTAGAAAAGAGAGGACAGATCAGACTTTTCAAAAAATTACCCATGTGACTTTCACAAGCACTTGCAGAAAAATAGCCATCTACATTTCAAAAGTTAGAAATTCCCAAAATTATTTTTTTAGACACCAAAAAAGTTTTACTCTTAAAAAATATCAATTATACCTTTTTTTATGAGTAAGATACAAAGGTGATCTTCATTAGCCATTCAGCTTTAGAGAAGTCTAATATGTAAAAATATTATCCCTAAAAAAATACAGGTACAAATTAACCCGGATTAATTGAAAACTGTACACTAGGTAAATCCTGTACATGAAGGAAACCTGATCTAGAATTAATAAGAGCACAATTAAAAAAACACTTGAACATTGTGGACTAATTCAATATTAATACTAGCTGGCAAGGTGACATTGTCTACCGTCATTTGTGGTTGGGACTGAACCGTTTGTCTAGAACAGTGGTTCTCAACCTGTGGGTCGAGACCCCTTTGGGGATCGAACGACCCTTTCACAGGGGGTCGCCTAAGACCATCAGAAAATGCAGATATTTACATCACGGTGCCTAACAGAAGCAAAATTTCATGGTTGGGGGTCACCACCCCATGAGGAGCTGTAGGCAAGGGTCGCGGCATGAGGAAGGTTGAGAACCACTGGTCTAGAATGCAAACAGTGTCAGCACAGGGTCTGGATCTGCCTTTGGATGGAAAGTAAGCGAAGAGTGAGTGAATTTGGAGGAATTTCTGTGTAATTGAGGCAGCCCGAGTTCCTTTTCTGAGAGCTTGCTGTGACATCCACAAGTCTGAACTAACTCAACGCAATCTGAACATTATATATATATACATGCATCGGCCCGACCATGTCATATGTTCGTTCCTACTACTTAGATAATTATTATCCTGGAGCATTTCGAAGGGTTTCCGAGCTCACCGTTTATGGACACGGAAAGCGTCACATGATCAGCAGGCATGACCTTCCCCACCCTCGGGAGAGGAAGCCACCAGTTTAACCCCGTGTTACGTGACTGCCCGCTGCAGACACACACGAGGCGGTGATGCCACCTCCTCCCCAGACAGACTTTCACGGGGGGAAGCTTTGTGTCAGTCAGCTGTGTCCCCGAAACAGAGCGTCCGAGAGACGGGATCCCCCCTCAACGCCCCTTCAGCTCCTCAGCCACACCTCCTCCCCCTCAGCTGAACGACTCCGTGAACACCTGGCAGCACTTCCTCCTGAGACTACCTTCCAATCCGTCCTCCTCTAGGGCAGCTCTCTCCAAATATTGCTATGTGGACAGACATCGTATTCCTAGGGTTATTAAAATAGCTCGGAGCGTTCCAAAAGCCATCCACCTGCATGGAGGATGAGTCAGGGAATTCATGTGTCGGCGGGCTTAACCCCAACCAGAGGAGCGAACCGGCATTTCTTACAGTAGGAGTTGCTTATATTTTTCTGGAGTAGAACGCCGGTTCATTGTCGACATAAAAAAAAGAAACAGGTCGCACATACCTACTCCGGTATGAGACACCACGTCAGTGTGTTCGAGAGAACACAAGGGTCTTGAGTTTTGTTTTTAATAAATACCTTCCGCCTTACCCATGTATGTCTGCTGCTCAAACCTCTGATGCTGGTGTCTGGTTGTCTTTCGTACATTGAGCCAATGGGAAAATCCCAGGCTCTCTCTGTTATTACCACATCGGCCCAGACACAGCGTCAGATATTAACGATGCGAACACCGCGACGTCATGGATTCGTGTTGAGGCTACGCAATAGAATCCCCGAGTATGTACAAGCTCATCGTTCACAACATTTTTTTTTTTATAAACTTCCAAGGAGATAAGCAACCCTTCCTTGATCTTCTTGGTGTACAATACGGGCGAATCTGTCTACACAGCAGAGTCGGGAGGGGAAAGTCCTTATTTCCAGACGTAGGGGAACGGACCCGTGTCTGTCCCGTGGTTAGATAGGAGAGGAGCAGGACAGCCGATGAGCCGAGGAGGGTTTTGTCGTATCCACCAAGATGTCTCCCTCGTGAGCCCAAGTAGGGCTGCGTGTCATAACACTGTTCACTTCTCAAGTCTCAGACGCGGGCGGGACCAGGGTAGAGCGGGTGTAGCTGCAGACGAGGACCCGCAGGAAGTCTGGTTCTTGAAAAGGAGAAGGTAAGCCGGCAGGAATAACGAGCTCCCCATCTGGTCCAAGGAAAGGGCAAACACACAAAAAAAGACTAGAATTCTCTCCGGACGACAACACCATCAGCATCGCCAGGAACCGGGGAGACGGGGTTCCCACAGACACAGGAGAAGCTGGTCCCCGTCCCCGGCTCTCGGCCTCCACGAGGTCTCTCTCGGCGGCGGCGGGAGGAGAGTCGTGCCCAGCGCGCAGATCGAGTGCTTCCTCCGGGAGGGACGCCGTGAGCCGGGACTGGCCGGCTCCAGACACGGCAAAGGGCTGGCCGTCTCTTCCGAAACTCCTGTTCGGTGACGTGCAGCTGGCAGTTTGACGTCAGCCATGGTGGGACGGTCACATGGTGGCCGCTGAGGCCGCTCCGGATCAGGGCTGCCCACCCCATCAAGCCAGCTGTTAATAACACGGACCAACACGCTTGGCCGGAGCCAGGAGGTCACCGTTCCATTCCTGGTCAGGGGCACAGGCCCGGGTGGCGGGCTCCATCCCGGTGTGGGGAGTGCAGGAGGCAGCCGGTCCGTGATTCTCTCTCCTCATGGATGTTTCTCTCTCTCTCCCCCTCTCCCTCTTCCTTCCTCTCTGACATCAGTTTTATAGACAGTAAAAAAAACAAAACAAATCCAAGTGGCTGAATCCTAGGCAGGTTCTCGGTCTCAGTCCAGAAGTGCACCTGGCACGGGCGTCTTCTGGCCGTCGAGTCCTGGGTCTGGTCGGTGAGCGGAGACGGGCCCTCGAGGGTCGGGAGGGTCGGGGGGCCCGCCTACTGCAGGATGTAGTCGCTCAGCTTCTCGGGCTTCAGGACCACGCTCTCCATGTCCTGCACGCTCTTGCCGTTGGAGTGCTCGCTGGAGAAGTCGTGGCTGTAGGCCGTCCCGTCGCTGATGGTGGACACCGTGTAGGACGCGCTGCGGAGGGCGTCCGTGTGCGAGAAGCTGCTCCCGAACTGGACTTTGTACTGGTTCCAGTTCCGCCGGAGGATGGCCTGCACCTGCGTGGCCGGGGGAGACAGAGGAACAAGGGCCGTCCGTGTTAGGAAAGGAAGATACGGTGTGATATCCTAAGCTGCAGAGAAAGCCTTTAGTCCAGCGGTTCTCAACCTGGGGGTCGAACGACCCTTTCCCAGGGGTCGCCTAAGACCAGCGGAAAACACCTATTTCCCATGGTCTTAGGAACCAACACACCCCTCCTCGGTGTAGCAACGTGTAGCCATGGAGTTTACTGTTGTCCTATGAAGACTGTTGCCCAAGCTACACCACGATTCAAGACAACATTTCATTTATTTGTCATTAGAAATAAGTATTTCACAATATATAATTACCTATTGTTTTTGTGATGAATCCCTATGCTTTGATGATGTTCCATTTGTAACAATGAAAATTCATCCTGCCTATCAGATATTTACATTACAGTTCATAATGGTAGCAAAATTACAGTGATGAAGTAGCCACGGAAATCATTTTATGGTTGGGGGTCACCACCCTCTGAGGAGCTGTCTTAAAGGGTCTCGGCATTAGGAAGGTTGAGAACCACTGCTTTAGCCCTAATCGGTTTGGCTCCGTGGAGAGAGCATCGGCCTGTGGACTGAAAGGTCCCAGGTTTGATTCCGGTCAAGGGCATGGACCTTGGCGGCGGGCACATCCCCCGTAGGAGGCGTGCAGGAGGCGGCTGATCGATGTCTCTCTCATCGATGTTTCTAACTCTCTATCCTTCTCCCTTCCTCTCTGTAAAAAAATCAATAAAATATATTAAAAGAAAGAAAGCCTTTTAAAAAAAGGTATGAATATTAGTGAATAATATTACCTTTTTCCTTTCTTTTTAAAACGTTACCTCTAGGGTTGAGAGAATTACAGACGTTCCATCTTCGTTCCCCACGGACCCTCTCCCTCTTCCCCCGCCCCGCCCCTCTCCCAGGCCTGTGTCCGTGGGTCATGCAGAGAGGCAGATAAAGTTACTGGGTGATCTCTCTCTCCACCTGCAACCCCACCCCCACTTTTTAAATCTAATTTAAACAATTAAACGGAGCGAGCCATCTCTATGTTAGGGAACCATTGCTCTTACTCTGTGCTTGTAGTTTCTATGAATATTTCCCTTTCCAGGCCTTACTGTGGAAGCTTCCCTAATGGACCTGAATGCTTATTCATGTTCCCAGTCAACACAGACGCCATTACAGACTGGGGAGTGCAGCCTGAGGTTTCTGACAATGTCTTCAAAACAGAGTGAGAGGATGAGCGGGAGCAGGAAAGAGGGACAAGAGATAAAAAAGAAACAGAAGTAGGAGCACAGGGAATATGAGTCCTCCACCTCCTCCTCCTCTTTCTCCTCCTCCTCCTCCTCCTCCTCCTCCTCC
>PVJN01061243.1:0-11344 GCA_004026805.1 Lasiurus borealis
GGGCAGGCAAAAACCCTTTGCAGTGGGGCTGCCCAGCTGGGAGAGCCCCGTCCAGCAGTTCCCCGCCTTCTCCTGGAGGATAACTGGCTTCCAACTTGCCTCCAATCACTCCCAGTGCGACTCCCAGCCGCTCTCTCTCCCTCTGCCCAGCGACAAAGCTCCAGGTGCGTCTGTTTACTCCGCCGCCATTTTTTCCTCGGTTCTCAATTAGTTTTTTTGATGGAGTCTATATGGTTTTTTATGTACAGTATCATGTCATTTGCAAATAAGAACACCTTTACTTCTTCTTTTCCAATTTGGAATCCTTTTGTTTCTTCTTCTTATCTAATTTCAATGGCTAATACTTCCAATATTATGGAACAGGAGTGGTGAGAGTGGACTCCTTGTCTTGTTCTTCTATTTAGGGGAAATGGTTTTATTTTAGCCATTGAGTATGATGTTAGCAATAGGTTTGTCATAGCTTTTATTATGCTGAGGTATGATCCTTCTATTGCCACCTTGTTGAGAGTTTTTATCAAGAAGGTGTTGGGCCGAAACTGGTTTGGCTCAGTGAATAGAGCATCAGCCTATGGACTGAAAGGTCTCAGGTTCGATTACGGTCAAGGGCATGTACCTTGGTTGTAGGCACATCCCCTGTAGTGGGGGCAAGCAGGAGGCAGCTGATGGATGCCTCTCTCTCTCATCAATGTTTCTAACTTTCTATCCCTCTCCCTTCCTCGCTGATGAAAATCAATGAAATATATTTTTTTAAAAAAAGGGTGTTGGATTTTGTCAAATGATTTTTCTGCATAAATTGATATGCCAATGTGATTTTTATCTCTCAATTTATTTATGTGATGTATCACGTTTATTGATTTGTAGTTATTGTACCATCCTTGCTTTCCTGGCATAAATCCTACTTGGTCATGTTGTATGATCTTTTGGATGTACTGCTAGATCCCATTTGCTGGAACTTTGTTGAGGATTTTGGCATATGTTCATGAGGAATATTGGCCTGTAATTCCCTTTCATTGTGTTGTCTTTTTCTGGTTTTGATATTGGGTGATGCTGGCTTCATATAAGGATCTGGGAAGTGTTACTTCTTCTTGAATTTTTTGGAATAGTTTGAAGAGGATAGGTTTGAATTCTTCCTTGAATGTTTGGTAAAACTCCCCTGTGTAGCCTTCTGGCCCCAGGCTTTTGTTTGCTGGAAGCTTTTTGATGACTGCTTCCATTTCTTCTTTAGTTATTTGTCTATTGAGATGTTTAGATTCTCCCTGATAGAGTTTTGGAAGGTTATATTTCTCTAGGAATATGTCCATTTCCTCCAGGTTGTTCAGTTGTTGGAATAGAGTTGTTCATAGTGTTTTTTAACAATCCCTTGTATTTCAGTGGGGTCTGTTGTTATTTCACCTCTTTCATTTTGTTTATTTGGAGCCTCTCTTTTTGCTTCTTGGTGAGCCTGGCTAGAGGTTCATCAATCTTGTTTATCCTTTCAAAGAACCAGCTCCTAGTTTTTGTAGATCTTTTGCATTGTTTCTTTGGTCTCTATGTAATTTATGTCCACACTGATTTTTATTATTTCCTTCCTTCTGCTTACACTGGGCTTTTCTAGTTGCTCTCTTTCTAATTCTTTGAGTTGTAAGGTTAGGTAACTTATTACCATTGTTTTTTTGTTTTTGTTTTTTTGCAGTAGGCTTGTAGAGCTATGAACTTCCCTCTCAGGTCTGCTTTTGCTGTGTCCCATAGATTTTATATTGTTGTGTTTTCATTGTCATTTGTTTCCATGATGTTTTCTATGTCTTCCTTAATCTCTCTGGTAATGCAATTATTATTTAATAGCATACTATTTAGTCTCTGTGTGTTTGATTTCTTTGGATTGTTTTCATTGTGGTTGATTTCCAGTTATGCCACTGAGATCTGAGAAGATGCTTTATATGATTTCTATCTTCTTGAATTTGAAGAGACTGCCTATGACCCAACATATGGACTATATTTGAAAATGACCCATGTTCACTTGAGAAGAATGTTTATTCCGTGGCTTTGGGGTGAAATGTTAGGAATATGTCAATTAATTCCATCTGGCCTAGTGAGTCATTTAGGATTGATGATTCTTCGCTGATTTTTTGTTTAGAGCATTTGTCCAATAGTGATAGTGGGGTATTAAAATCTCCTACTATTATTGTATTGCTGTCAATCTCTCCCTTGATATCCTCTAGGAGTATTTTTTTTTAATGTATTTGGGTGCTCCTGTATTGGGTGTGTATATGTTTATCAGAGGTATTTCTTCTTGTTAGATTGCTCCCTTTAATATTATTAAGTGGCCTTCCTCATCTCTTGTTATGTCCTTCACTTTGAGATCTAATTTGTCAGATATAAGTATTAAAACCTCAGCTTTTTTTCATTTCCATTCACCTGAAAAACCTTTTTCCATCCCTTCACCCCAGTCTGTGTGTGTCTTTTTTTTCTGAGGTGGGTTTCTTATAGAAAGCAGATATATGAGTCGTGTTTTCTTATCCAATCTATTACCCTATTTTTTTAATGAAGGATTTAATTCATTTACATTTAAAGTTATTATTGATAGGTACTTATTTTTCACCATTTTTATTCTTTACCCCTGTGTTCCTTCTTTGCTTCCTTTTTTTTTTTTTTTTAATAGCAGACCCTTTAGCATTTCTTTCATTGCTAGTTTGGTGGTAATACATTCCCTTAGTCCTTTTTGTCTGTGAAGCTCCTGATTTCACATTCAATTTTGATTGATAACCTTGCTGAGTAGAGTGTTCTTGGATTCAGACCCTTCATTTCCATGACTTTGTATATTTCATTCCATTCCCTTCTGGCCTGATGAGTGTCTGTTGAGAAATCAGTTGCCAGTCTGGTGAGGATTCCTTTGTAGGTAACTTTCTGTCTCTCTCTGGCCATTTTTAAGATTCTGACTTTGTTGTTGGTATTTCCCAGTTTAATTATAATGTGCCTTAGCATCAGTTTTTGAGGTTCCTTTTGCTTGGGACTCTGTGAGCTTCTTGGATTTGTGTGTGTTTTTTCTTCCCTATATCAGGGAAGTTTTCTGTCATTGTCCCTTTAAACACGTTTTCTATTCTTGCTCAGTTTTGTTTCCTTCTAGAACCCCCATTATGTGGATGTTGTTTTGTTTTGTGTTATTCCAAAGTTCCCTTAGGCTCTCTTCCTGCTTTTTTATTGTTTTTCTAGAAGCCGCTCTATTTGGGTATTTTTTCCTACCTTGTCTCCTAGGTCACTGATGCAGTCCTCTGCTTCTTCTGATCTACTTTTGATGCTTTCTATTGAGTTTTTTACAGCAGTAATGTCAATATTCATTTTTTCTTTGTTCTTCATTTCCTCTTGGTTCTTACGCATATTGTCCAATTTATCTTCCATTCTTTTCAGCCACATTATGACCATTTCTCTGAATTCTTTCTGTGGCAAGTTGCTTACTTCCATTTCATTTACTTCCTTTTCTGGTGATGCATGCTTTTCTTTCATATTCAGTCTGTTTCTTTGTCTCCCAGTGGTCTCTTTTCTCCAGATGTCTGATTATGTAGTTCTCTCTCTCCTTATCTCAGGAGAAATTCAAACTTTCTGTGGTGGAGTTTAGAGCTCCTCTGAATCCGAGTGTTTGCGCCAACTGGGAACCAATATTCTGGGGTCCATAGCTGTTCAGTGGTTGTTGTAGTTGTAGATTTTCAGGCTTCACATAACATCCACTTTCCCCTTCAAGATGGTTTGGTCTAAGTGTTCGAGCTGGTGACTCTGGGAAGGAACCCAGCAGCATTGTGGGCTGCCTGGTCTGGAGAGCCCCATCCTGCAGTCCCCCACCTTCTCTTGGAATATAGCTGTCCCTTAACTCTCCAACAAACACTGCATATGCCACCCTCAGCTGTTCTTTCTGTGTGGTCTGGGACAAGGCTCAGGGCACATCCATCTATTCCGCCACCATTTTTTGATTCCAGACCAAAACATCTTTTAGGCCCTCTCTCTTTTCCTCCATCTTTTTTTCTGATCTTTTCCAGCAGCCACAAGGTGTTATTTGTTTTGCAATGATCTCTGCACTTTCACTGTGAGGGCAAGATGGCATTTTCACTCACTGTCATCACTCCATGAAGGTCAGATAGCAGTCAAACCTTAATGGACTACATATGTGGACTGCAAGGGGATAAGTGTTAGAAGGGAATTAAGAATAATGCCATTTTCATGTTTTCTAGGAAGAGGCTGGATGTTTGCATTCATGTGATTGGCTTCTCGGTTGTCCCTTTTGGCCATCTGGCATCCCTTCCACCCTAGATCCAATTCTCTATGCTTTCTCAAGTGAATAGCATTTAGTGAAAGGATTGAGGACTTTAAGTCTTCATGGAAAAAATTTTATTCATTTTCCAACTACCCTTTCTAAAGCTATGTTTATGAGTTGAGACTTGTCACTTTTACAAATAGGCCACATTTGAAAAACTCATCTGGGGATCTCTGAAGTATTTTCACAGTCCTTAAATGTGCATCTTGACAGGTCACAAGGAAGCAACAGGACCGGGAGTCACACCTCAGCAATAAACTTGGTCCATTGTGACTGAAAGGACCTCAGAGATATTCAAAGGAGTCCAATCAGCAAGATGATCAGCCATCATGATGCTGCCTCCTCACATTGATAGAGATGTAATTAGCTAGATATTCATAATAGAAAAGGAACAGAGGGAAGGCCAGACTTTATAGGCATGCTATTTGGGTAGCTTCACCAGGAGGCTGGAGCCTTACATTCCTCAGGGAACCACCAGCCTATTCACTGAAAAACACTGAAGGAAGGGGACTAGAAAAAGGAAAGATAGATGAATGCCTGACAAATCTGGGGTGAAATAGAGAAGGTACTTGTCTGTCAATCACACCTGGAAACAGAGATCATTGGCCAGATGGGTGTGGCCACTGTAAGAATGCAATAATTTGGGAATACTTGCTCTCCTAAACAAAGGAGTTATCTCTCTTGGCTCTTGGGGGTTCCTTTGCTCCTGTTTCCTTGTATTCACTCATATGGCCCACACACAATGAACTAATGGATCAGAGTGGGAAACACAAACTAAGGTAGCTTGATTCTGCACTAAAATAAACTCTAACATAGAAAGGACATTCTGGATACTGACTCTTACTTTAGCTCTACTAAAGTCCCAGCTACACTTCTTTTTTGACTGGACTAAGGGAAATGGGACTTTAGAATCCCAAGGTTGTTATTCCACAAAATAAATCACCCTTCCGTGCAAATCTCAGAAAATTCATTTTCTCAGGATATATCAAGAATTCCACTCCCACTATAGCATCTTAGGGAAAATAGGATCTCTCCTCTCAGTTAACAACACCATGTCCAAAAATGTACCTAACAGATGGCTGGCTACCATATAAAGGTTGGCACACCTGCCTCCATGAGTTTCACATAGGAACATGTGCTACTGATTATGCAAAACATTTCAGAACCAACCTGCTCCAGGGCCAACAGTTGCTTAGTTCATGTAATTTGAAAGGGAGTTTCCAACAAAGAAATACTGCATTTCATTAGTACAGAGAGATATTCTTCCTGATGTTTCTTGTTATTAGTTTTACATTCCATACCCTCACCCAAATGTGAAGATTTTGACACCACTAGTGGATAAACAATGTTCACTTACATATCAAAGTGCTATTTGCAGGCCAGATGCCTTCCTGGGAGACACTTTTTAAAATTAAAAAAAAAAATGTTCACCCTAGGATAAGCTTAGAGAGGAAAGAAGGGAGGGAGAGGGAGAGAAAAAGATAGAGACAGAGAAAGAAAGATTAAAGCATCAATGTGAGAGAGAAACATCAATCATCAATCGGTTGCCTTCTGTAGGCTCCCTGACTATGGATCAAACCCGCAATCTAGGTATATGCCCTGTCCGGAAATTGAACTGCAACCACTCTGGTAGGGCACCTTTAGGAGACGCTTTGCCTTGACCTTGGGAAAGTGGAATTGGATGTCTTTCATTTTG
This sequence comes from Lasiurus borealis, assembly GCA_004026805.1. Classification (NCBI taxonomy): domain Eukaryota; kingdom Metazoa; phylum Chordata; class Mammalia; order Chiroptera; family Vespertilionidae; genus Lasiurus; species Lasiurus borealis. The sequence goes on from PVJN01061243.1 coordinate 5,979, forward strand.
TGAAGGTTTTTCATACTTCTGCCAAGTTCCTTCTTGAGTGCCAGTAGGTCTTTGATTTAATGGAAGATGAGATGAAAGTCTTTGTGTGGTGAATGCCAGCATTTATATCTTAGTACCTTAAGAATGGAAAATTGCTCACCCAAATTCTCTGTCTTGTTGCTCAAAGTGATAAGGATAGGTAGTGTGGAGGTGGCAAATTGAGAAAACTACACAAATGGTCCGATGTCAAAGCCAATGAAGGCCTTCATTTTGAAGGTCTAAGGTCATTACTTTAAATGCTAGGCTCATAGAGGTAGAGCTTCATGTTGATTATTTTAGATAATAAAAAAAGCTACAAAAACAAATTGGACAACATATGGAGCATTCTTCACATAGGAATACAAACAGGAAAGATGTCTCGAATGGTGGTGGAATAGACGGATATGTCCGAGCTTTGTCCTGGAGCAGACAGAGAGCACAGCTGAGGTCCCACGGGGAGTGTTTGTTGGTGAGTTAAGGGACAGCTGTCCTCCAGGAGATAGTGGGGACTGCTAGATGTGGATCTCCTGACAGGTCAGCCCCCACTGCTGCTGGGTTTCCTCTCAGAGCCACCATCTCGGATGCGGAGACTGCGACATCTTGAAGAAGAGAATAAATGTTATTGGAAGCCTGAGAATCTACAACTACGGCACCCATCGAGCAGCTGCAAATCCCAGGGAACCAGTCCCCAATTGGTGCAAACACTCAGATTCAGAAGAGCTCTACACTCCACCATGGAAAGGTTGGATTTCTCCTGAGATAAGTTGAGGTCTCTGGTCATGCAGGACAGAGAAAAGCAAGCACTGTGGGAGCTGGAGGACCAGGGGAAGTATGAACCTAGAGAAATCTGTGGCTGTTGGGGCTGGAGTGATCTGTGAATGTGAAAGGGCGTCCTCAGAGCTGCTAACAGAGGCCATCTCTAAAAATCAACTCACTTTGATCTGACGCAGAAGGACAGCCTGGGAGTTTTAAAAGTGTGCTGGTTGCTTGGACAAAAGGGGGAAAAGGGAACTGTGCAGAATTGTGCTCTTTTCTCTTTAGATCCTTGCTTCTGATTGCTAAGCTCAATACATAGGATAACCCAGTTGGGGACACTCTGGGAGACTGCAAGAGAAAGCTGTTTTTCTGGATCCTGGGGATCAGAGCAGGGAGTGACCGTCGGAGAACCAGATCTGAGACAAACCTCTCCCACAAATCGGTATTGAGTGCCACAGGGAAAGCAGGATCTAAGCACAGGCTAGAGAGGACATATAGTCTCAGAGGACAATCCAGAAACACTGCCAGCCAGGGGCTGAATCACAAATTGACTCTTGTGTAACCACAAATAAATAAATAAAGGCACACTGCCTCCTTAAAAATCAGGACTGGCTTATAATACTAAGGAGTAGTAGAATGCAGGAAACTGCAATACTGTCCTGACTAGGAAACAGGCATGCCAAACAGAACAATAGAGATAGTGAATGACCTTCACTACTGCACATTCTATTCTTTTAAATAATAAGGCACTTACACCAAGATACATGTCTGCTGTACAATGGAAATTCTTATTATAACAACCTCCTAAAATTAGATTAGACCTTTATCCCTTTCATAAGTCTTATTTTAAAAAAAAAAAGTATTTTTAATGATTTTAGAATGGAAGAGAGAGAGTGGGAGAGAGAGATAGAAACATCATTGATGAGAGAGAATCATTGATAGGCTGCTTCCTGCATGCCCCCCCAGTGGGGATCTAGCCCACAACGCAGGCATGTGCACTTCACCTGAAACAAACCTGGGACCCTTCAGTTTGTAGACCAATGCTCTATCCACTGAGCAAACAGGCTAGGGCAATAAATCTTCTTATTGTTAATAAATATATTAAAACATAATCAACAGGGAAGTTATGAAAGTAATAATTTTGTAGATAATTAAGCTTTTCCTTGTTGCTAGGTCAACAGGAATGCTCTCACTTAGTTTTTTTTTTAATTAAATCGTTATTATTCAGATTATTACATTTGTTTCTCTTTCTTTCCCTCCATAGCTCCCCTCCACCCGGCTCCCACTCCTCCCTCTATCCTTACTTCCATCCCAATGATCTCATCCATAGTTGTATGATTTTTGTCTAGGCTCTCCCTGTACCCCCCCTCACACCTTCCCCCTGAGAATTATCAGTCAACTTCCTTTCTATGCTCTTGATTTTTTTATTTTTTCTCATATTTTACTTAATAAACTATTTTTTTCTTTTTTCCTCACTTGATTTTACCTTTTAATTATTATATTTTTATTTTCAATAAGTATTAGTACTACTACTATTTTACCTTTTTGTTTAAAAAGTGTCATTTTATTTTCTCTTTAATTTACTTTGGGATTAGTGTTCTACATTCAATTTTCATCTTGCCTTCAGCATCATTTTACTCTATCTCAACTCTATCTTTATTCCATCACTCTCTTCCTAACTTTTCCCCTTTGTTGCTGTGTTTCTCTTACCATTTTCCTACTTTACGTTTCCCCTACTTTTTCTTTTTGCCCCCTGTTAAAATTTCACCCTACTTATATATATAACTTCCAACCCCCTGCTCCAAGTCCATAAACACCTCTCTCTTCTCTGACTTCACTATCCAAAAAATAGTTTTTCTCCCTGTTCTTTTGCTGTTGTTTGCTTGAATGTTGATTATATAGATTTTTTAAGCATTTTTGTGAGATTTGTTTTGCTTATTCTGTTTTTTTTGTTTGTTTGTTTTATTTTGCTTGCTTTGTTTTTGTTTGTTTATTGTTTCTGGTTTGCCTTGCCAAGCTTGATATTAGTTGTTGTTTGTAGTTTTTATTAATCTCCAGGTACTTGCTGCTGGCTGTTCTATTGGAGTTTTCTCCCACATATATAGTTTGTTCCCTTCTCTTTCTTATTCTCTTTCTCTTCTCTCTTACTATTTTTTCTCCTAATTTCACCTTGGCACTCCTTTTTTTTTTTTCTTTTCTTTCTTTTTCTTTCTCTATTATCCCATAATTTGCCTCTCTCTGGTGGTCACATTTATCTGTGGTTAATACCGTGAATACATTTCTGTTCAGTGCCTTGTGAATTGTACCTGGTTGTGTTGCATTTTGTGCCTTTAAATCAATGAAGGAGAAAGAGAAGCACATAACCAGAAACCTGGAGAAGAGAGACCATGGTGAGAGAAAGAAACAGCCTGCATATGAAAAAAGCAGGAACCATCAGAAAAGGAAGTAAGTGAAATGGAGGCAAGCAACCTGCCAGAGAAAGAATTCAGAGCAATGGTCAAAAGGTAGCTGAAAAGAATGGAAGACAAATTCGACAATATGAATAAAAACCAAGAGAAAATGAAAAGTGAAAGCATCCAGAGTAGACTACAAGAAGCAAAGGACTGCATCACTGAGCTAGAAAAAAGATAGGGAAAAAAAAAAACTAAGTAGAGCAGCTTCAGGAAAATAAATTAAAAAGCAGGAGGAGAGCCTCAGAGAACTTTGGGATAACACAAAACAAAACAACATCCACATAACGGGGGTTCCAGAAGGAGATAAAACTGAACAAGGAATAGAAAACCTGTTTGAAGCAATAATGACAGAATACTTCCCCTGATATAGGGAAGAAAAAAAAAACAACACAAATCCAAGAAGCTCACAGAGTCCCAAGCAAAATGAACCCCAAAAGACTGATGGCAAGGCACATTATAATTAAACTGGCAAACATGAACAACAAAGTAAGAATGTTAAAAGCAGCCAGAGAGACAGAAAGTTACCTACAAAGGATCCCCCATCAGACTAGAGATTGATTTCTCAAGAGACACGCATCAGGTCAGAAGGGAATAGAATGAAATATACAAAGTCATGCAAAGGAAGCTACTGAATCTAAAAATACTGTACCCAGCAAGGCTAGCAATCAAAATTGAAGGTTAAATTAAGAGCTTCACAGAAAAAAAAATGACTAAGGAAATTTATTACCACCAAACCAGTAATGCAAGAAATGCTAAAGGGTTAGCTGTAAAAAAAAAAAAAAAGAAAAAAAAAAGAAATAGGAAGCAAAGAAGGACCCAGGGGTAAAGAATAAAAATAGCGACAAATAAGTACCTATCAGTAATAACTTTAAATGTAAATGGATTAAATGCCCCAATCAAAAGACATAAGGTAATAAATTGAACAAAAAACATGACCCATATATCTGCTGTCTACAAGAAACCTACCTCAGAAAAAAAGATGCACACAGACTGAGGGTAAAGGGATGAAAAAAGGGAATGAAAAAAGGGATGAAATAACAGACCCCACTGAAATACAGGCGAATGGAAATGGAAAAAGAAAAAAAGCTGGGGTAGCAATACTTATATCTAGCAAATTATATCTCAAAGTTAAGGACAGAACATAACAAGGGATAAGAAAGGCCACTTCATAATACCAAAGGGAACAATCCAACAAGAAGAAATTACTCTGAAAAACATATATACACCCAAGAGAGGAGCACCCAAATACATTAAAAAAAAAAACTTCTGGAGAATATCAAGGGAGAGATTGACAGCAATCCAATCATAGTAGGAGACTTTAATACCCCACTATCACCATTGGATAAATGCTCTAAACAAAAATCAGCAAAGAAACATCAATCCTAAATGACTCACTAGACCAGATGGAATTAACAGACATCTTCAGAACATTTCACCCAAAAGCCACAGAATATACCTTCTTCTCAAGTGGTCATGGGCCATTTTCAAATATAGACCATATGTTGGGTCATAGGCAGTTTCTTCAAATTCAAGAAGACAGAAATCATTTCAAGCATCTTCTCAGATCACAATGGCATAAAACTGGAGATCAACTACAATAAAACAATCCAAAGAAATCAAACACACAGAGACTAAACAGCAGTAGTTGCTTCCTGTATTAGATGTGCAGGTGACTTTGTCTGATAGGGTTTTGATCTGTCATCACAGAAATGTTCCAGATGATTTTTAATTGACTGAAGTATTAGGTTAGAGTGGGTAAGTGACAATAAACTGGGAATATGTAGTTTTATTATAAAAGTTCCTTAAATATCAGGTTCAGGAGTTTATGCTGAATTTGGAAGGTAATGATGCGTAACCAGAGCATGGGAAACCAGAGTTGTTTTTAAAAAATACTTGTCTTGCCTTAGCTGCTTTTGCTCAGTGGATAGAGCATCGGCCTACAGACTGAGGGGTCCCTGGTTTGATTCCTAGCAAGAGCATGTGCCTCCGTTGCAGGCTCCTTCCAAGCCTGAGCCCTGGTTGGGGCTCGTGCAGGAGACAACCAACTGATGCATTTTTTCTCAAATCAATATTTCTCTCTGTCTTTCCCTCTCTTTTCCAATCTCTTTAAAAACCAATGGAACAATATCTTTGGGTGAG
>PVJN01061244.1:0-11344 GCA_004026805.1 Lasiurus borealis
GGGCAGTTGGGGGTGAGCATGTTGGCAGGTGGGGGCAGTTGGGGATGATCAGGCCAGCAGGGGGTGGCATTTGGGAGTTAGCAGGCCAGCAGGGAGAGGGAGTAATGGGTGATCAGACCAGAAGGGGGGAAGTCAGGGCAAGCAGGCCAGCAGGCAGAGTGGTTAGGGGCAATCAGGGAGGCAAGCAGGTAAATGGTTAGGAGCCATCAGTCATAGAGTGTGAGAGGGATGTCCAACTACCAGTTTAGGCCTGATCCCCTGAGGGGTCCCAGATTGAAGAGGGTGCAGGCCAGGCTGAGGGACACTCCCCCATGCACACATTTCATGCACCAGGCCACTAGTAGCTATATAACTAATAGGAGAGTATATCTATTGGTAGATAGATAGACAGACAGAAAGATAGATAGATAGATAGATAGATAGATAGATAGATAGATAGATAGATAGAGATAGATAGAGATATCTAGATAGATATCTTTTATATGTATATAAAAAACTAATATGCTAAGTGTCTGTCTGGGTAATGATGTCATGTAGCAATACCTGCTTCCTCTCCCTAGTGACAACTAGCCTCCTTGCAGTTTCTTCAGCCCAGGAACATAACTTGCTTTATAGCCCGGCACAAACCTTTCACACTTTAACCAAATGTCTGTGAAGTGTTTTCCTTGCCTCATCTCCTTTGATCCTCACAGAAGTTTTGGAGTAGGTAGATAGAAGACTCCATGGAATCCTTTTTTCTTTTTTTCATTTGTTGGAAAACAGAAATTTAGAAAGCTTAGAAACTTGACCCAACTTAAAAGAAATAAGAAATGGTGGACCTTGAAAATGACTTCAGGTTTTCTCATGGCGCAGAATATAGTCAAACACTGCTGCAGTTAAATATTTTACCCTTTGTTTTCCCTGCATGACCTACAATAATAATCTGCTTCATGTTGACATTTACTATCTTGTTGCTGAAAATTACCTGAAAGAGAAGTTGAGGTGCTTCACTGGGCTGGAAAAAAGTTTAGGTACATCAGAAAGCAGGTCTAATTAAGCAAATTTATTCTATATCTATAAAAGGCTAAGTTGACTCATACATGCACGATACATATAAAGAAAGCTCTCCCTGGCACCGGTCGCACATGTGTTTCAATCTGTCATTGTTGATCGTAAATTTGGTTGACACTTCTATTATAGAGAAAGGGTGAATAGCGATATTAAAGCATTTCTTCTAATTAATTTCCTTTCAATGTACACAACTCTGTTCACTGGGCCACTAGTAGCGAGATAAAGCAAAGACATAATGGTTTTTTAAAAAAATGACCTTTTCCCAAAAGTATTCTTTTCTTTTCTCTTTTTTTTTAAGCACAGACCAATAATACAAATAGACAAATAGTAAGAGCTATAACAGAAGGAGAGAGGCCTGAATATTTTCTGAAGAACAAAATGTTCTGCACTGTCTACAAGGGATATGAGGGGGCATCAGAAATTATTAGGATCCTGTTTCTGGGTTCCCCATTGTCCAAAGAACAGCATCTTTAACAAGCAATGACCTGGGACTGACCCAACATCTTGACATGGCCACAAACCATCTTGACATTGCTAACCTCCATTAGAGACTGTATGACTGGTTCCAATCATGAATATTTTCAGGGAAGTGGAAAAAAACTTAGCCATCTGCCTCCCCTTAGCTGTAGGTTTAAAGGGATGCTATTCCAAAAATAAAAGCTAACTATATGCCACAGCATAAAAATTAAACTACTAATGATATCTACTATTCAGGTGATGCACATGTAAGATTTTATTTGCCCTAAGAGTTCTTTGCACAAAATAATCAGTGTTTTAATACTGTTTGACTGCATTAAAAATGTACTTCTCCAAATTAAAAATTTAAGACATAAGTAAAAAATAAATGCTTAATGTGAAAAATATCTGTCAAATATGATGGATAGGAATAAAATCCTTAGGAAAGAAAGAGATAATGTTAATCATGAAGAAAACCTAAAATCATAAAAGACAAAGGCATAAAAAACAGGTTTTTAAATACCAACCTCAATAGTTGCCTAAAAAATGCAAACTAAAACAATGATATTCCACTTACAAATAGCAAAAATAAAAATTGTCCTAACAAAAATGTAATATGCAAATTGACCATATTTCTGCTAGACCCATAAGCCACGCCCACCAGCACCAATGAGGAGCAAGTATGTAAATTAACCCAACCAACATGGCTGCAGCCACAGAAAGAGCAGGAAGCTTGGGCTCCCCCAGCAATGGAAGAAGCCAAGCTTTCCACACACCCTGGCCAGTCAATGCCTCCACTCAAGGCTACAAAGTTTCAATTATAGAAGATAAATAAATCCCAACAAAAATGGCTGTGGCCACAAAGCAAGCAGGAGGCTTGGCTTTGCTGTGGTCTTCGAAGTTTCAATTGTAAAAGATCAACAAATCTCAGATACCAAGGTCTCTGCTTGAGTTGTTGGGGAGCGGGGCTAGCCTGCAAACCACAGGTCTCTTGCCCAGGCGACCCCATGCCACAGGGGAACTCCACCATGATCTGGGACACCCTTCAGGACAAACCAGCTGGTTCCAACCCATGCACCAGGCTTCTATCCTATCTAATAAAAGAGTAATATGCAAACTGACCATCACTCCAACATACAAGATTGCTGTCCCCATGTGGTCACAAGCAGGGGAGGGAATTGGGAGGCACCAGCCCTGCAAGGAAGGACAGTTGTAGGTGACTGGGTCTGCAGAAAAGGGCAATTGTGGGGGACTCAAGCCTTCAATGGAGGGCAGTTAGGGGCGACCAGGTCTGCAGTAAAGAGCAGTTAGAGACAAACAGACTGGCAGGGGAGCAGTTAGGCATCAATCAGGCTGGCAGGGGAGTGGTTAGGGGTGATTAGGCTGGCAGGCAGAAGTGGTAAGGGCAATCAGGAAGGCATGCAGGCAAGTAGTTGGGTTGTGAGAGGGATGTCCAACTGCTCTTTTAGGCCCAATCCCACCTGTATTGGGCCTAAACGGGCAGTTGGACATTCCTTGAGGGGTCCCAGATTGGAGAGGCTACAGGCTGGGATGAGGGTCACACCCACCCCTTGCATGAATTTCATGCACCAGGCCTCTAGTAATATATAAGTCTGATAAGTGAACAATAAAACAAGCATATTTATATATCTCTATTGAAAGAATATAGTGAAAAGCAATATTGGAAAAACTTTTGACCTGGCAGTTTCACAGCTGGGAATCTATTTTAAGTCAATAAGCTAAAATGCAGATTGAAATATAGCACACAGATGTTCCCTAGAAATTTGTATATAAGAAAATGCCCAACAATGGAAAAACTGTTAAGTAAATTATGATAAACTTGTATTACACAGACATATTATACAGTGTTTAGTTATAGGAAAATGTTTATGATAAATTGCTAAGTAGAAAAGCAGGAGTCAACATTTTATATTAGAAGCCCAGAGCACAAAATTCATGCATGGGGGGGGGGGCTGTCTCTCAGCCCAGCCTGCACCCTCTCCAATTTGGACCCCTCAGGGATGTCCTACCTGCCCAGGTAGATTGGGACTAAACAGGCAGTTGGACATCCCTCTGACAATCCAGGACTGCTGCTCCCAACTGCTTGTCTGCTTGCCTTCCCAATTGCCCCTAACTGCTTCTGCCTGTCAGCCTGATCACCCACTAACCACTCCCCTGCCAGCCTGATTGATGCCTAACTGCTCCCCTGCCAACCTGATTGCCCCTAACTGCCCTCTCCTGAAATCCTGGTTCCCCCCACCTGCTCTCTTCTGCAGGCCTGGATCAAGCCAACTGCTCTTCTCTGCAATCCCAGTCTCCTACAACTTCCCTCCTCTGCCAGCCTGGTCACCCCTAACTGCCATCCCTTGCACACCCAGTTGCCCCTAACTGCCCTCCCTTGCAGAACTGGTCCCTCCCCAACTACCCTCCTTGCTTACCATCTTGTGGCAGCCATCTTGTGTTCACATGGGTGTAGCTATCTTTCACCATATGGGAGTAGCCATCTTGTGTGTTGGAGTGATGGTCAGTTTGCATATTACTCTTTTGTTAGATAGGAGAGAGGCCTAGTGCATGGGTGGGGGCCAGCTGGTTTGCCCTGAAGGTGTTCTGGGTCAGGGTTCTCTTGGGGCATGGAGAGTCCTGGAAAGGGGTCTGTGGTGGTTTGCAGGCTGACCACACTCCCTGGTGACCCAAGTGGAGGCCCTGGTATCTGGGGTTTATTTATCTTCTATAATTGAAACTTTGTAGCCAAGCCTCCTGCTCGCTCCCGTGGCCACAGCCATTTTTTGCTGGGATTTATTTATCTTCTATAATTGAAACTTTGTAACCTTGAATATAGGCCTGGGCCGGCCAGGGTGGCAGGGAAGCTTGGTTTCCTCCATTGCTGGGGAAACCCAAGCCTCCTGCTTATTGCAGCTCCATGGCCACAGCCATCTTGCTTGTTTCGTTTGCATACTCGCTCCTGACTGGCTCATGGGTGTGGCTTATGGGTATAGCAGAGGTACTGTCAATTTGCATATTACTCTTTTATTAGCTAAGATGATGTCAAATTACTAGTATGTGTGTGTATTTATGTCAATAACCACACATACACATAGAAAACTATGTGCTTAAGTAACTATAAAAACACATCATTTTAGTGGGAAAAATATAATTAAGAAATAAAATTTTCAGGTATTTCTTTTTATAATAATGTGCATCAATACTACCATTTTGGACTTTTTAACTTTATGATATCTGAGGATTTTGAGAATTCTGAAAGAGCCTATGCAGGGCTAAGTAAAGGCTATCTTCACCAAACGTAAATTAGTCACTTAAACAAAACTGAAAGCCAAATATTTTCAGGATATTAAATAATTTTTATTACTGAGATATATTTGATATGCTAAATACAAATCATTCTTTTGTACTTAGGTTTATCAAATATTTCTATTAATTAGCTTATAAACCTTAAGACAAAGCAGTATACTGTATATTTTAGAAATAGTTCATTAGTTTTGCTGATAAGAAAAATAAAAGGAATTTATATACTTATAAATGAGCATGATAAAAGAGAAATATGCAATGGCAGGAGAAAAGATCTCCCAAATCATCAGTATATTGTATGTTTGAAACAGCATAATAGATGTTTCTTACTAAGTCAGGTCTCTATAGTTTTTCCAAACAAATCCGAAGTTAGTCAATATTTAATTCTATCAAACATTCTTAATTTTTTTCTCAAGAATTATGAAGACTACTTCTCAAAATTATAGTTTTTAGATTTAATTACAAAGGAAATTATATGCAAAATATTTTATTGTTAAAATGTGGAGTATGCCTAATTCAATGAATAGATCCTATTCCCCTGACTCAACAAGAGATATTCAAAGGCTTGTATTGTCAATAGATTGACTATCATTATTTATCAATATCAATCAAAGTGGAAAGGCTTTAACTTCTCTCATTTCTATGACTAGCTTCCATACCATGTTGTCATTGAATATATGAATAATTTTAAAATGTTTTTTCTTTGTTATAACATGGTCCAAATTGAAATATATATGTTTAGGAACTCTAAAAAGTCCTGATGAGTTGAGAGATCTTTTCTCCTATTATTGTGTATTTCTCTTTTGTCATGCTCATTTATAAGTATTCTAGACGCCTAGTGCACAGATTCGTGCACCTGGAGGGTCCCTTGGCCTGGCCTGTGCCTTCTTGCAATCCGTGACCCCTTAAGGGATGTCAGATAGCCAGTTTTGGCCCAATCCCCATAGGTCTGATCCAAACAGGAAGAGGTCAATCCCTGCAGGCATGATCCAGATAGGAGGGAGCCTAATCTTGTGCATTGAGCTTCTGTCCACAGTGCACATCATAGCAACTGGTCCACCAGTCATTCAGTCACTTAGGCTTTTATATTCATCCTATCTAATAAAAGAGTAATATGCAAATTAACCATCATTCCCTTACACCCACAAAGCTATGCTCACCAGCCAATCAGGAGTTAGTATGCAAATTAACCCAACTAAGATGGCTGTGGCCACAGAGAGAAGAGGGGGGAACTTGAGTTTTCCCGCCGATGGAGGAAGCCATCCTTTCCGCATACCTGGCTGGCCCAGGCCTCCACTCCAGGCTATAAAGTTTCAATTATAGAAGATAAACAAGTCCCAACAAAAATGGCAGCAGCCACAGAGCTGGAGAGAGCAGGAAACTAGGGTTGACCCCTGAGATGGAGGAAGCCAAGCTTTTGGTCTTCTCTGGACAGCCCTGGCCTCCACTCCAGTTAGAGGTGACCAGGCCTGCAGGGAAGGGCAGTTAGGAGTAACCTGGCCTGCAGGGGAGTAGTTAGGAGGTATCAGGCTGGCAGGCAAAAGTGGTTAGGGGCGATCAGAAAGGCAGGCAGGTGAGCAGTTGGGAGCCAGCAGTCCTGGATTGTGAGAGGGATGTCTGTACCTGGATCGGGCCTAAATGGACAGTCAAACATCCCCCGAGGGGGTCCCAGATTGGAGGGAGTGCAGGTTGGGCTGATGGACACACACACACACACACACACACACACACCCTCCTCCCCGTGCATGAATTTCGTGCACCAGGCCTCTAGTTTATACTAATAAAAGGATAATATGCTAATTAGATCAGGTCAACTGGCCATCTTCCAGATGTCTGACTTCCTTCCAAACAAAGCCATGGTGGTGGGCGCTGAGGCAGAGATAGTGAGGGGCAATCAGGCCAGCATGGACGGGCAGTTGGAGGCGAGATCATGCAGGCAGGGGAGGGCAGTTTGGGACAAGTCAGGCAGGCAGGGGATGGCTGTTAGGGGCAATCAGGCAGGCAAAGAGTTTGGGGGCAATCAGGCAGGCAGAGGGGCAAGATGGGGGAAATCAGGACAGCAGGTGGGCACGGTAGAGGCAATCAGGCCAGCAGGAGGGTGAAATAGAGGTGATCAGGCTGGCAAGGGGGTGAGGTAGAGGTGATCAGGCAGCAGGGCGGCAAGGTAGGGGCAATCAGGCTGGCAAGCAGAGGATTTAAGAGCAATCAGGCAGACAGGCAAGTGGTCAGGAGCCAGTCATTCCAGATTGCAAGAGGGATGAGGGGTCCCAGAATGGAGAGGGTGCAGGCCAAGCTGAGGAACCCCCCTCTAAGCACAAACTTCGTGCACCAAAGTTTATATCTCTAGTATGTATGTATGTATATATATATATATATATATATAAAAAGAGATAATATGCAAATTGGCTGGGACACCATAACATCACGACCACTCAGGAGGAAGCTGCAGGTTCAGATGGGCTGGAAGGGACTCTGCATGATGAGGCAAGCCATGGATGGCACAGGCCCACAGAGAACAGGGACTGTCAATCACAGTGCACCAGCAGTCCCACCTCTGCACATGAGCTGCCGAGGAAGCACCTTTTCTGACTGCTGATTGGCTAAGCTCCCCATAGGCCACTCTCAGTGTTCTTAGTAACTTGGGTAATAAGAATCCAAGAAGGTGATCTAGGGTTTTTCTATCTCATTTCTGGAGGAAAAAATGAAGATCCACTGTTAGAGGGGCTAAGAAATGTCATATCCTGCCCGAGCCAGTCTGGCTCAGTGTATAGAGCCTCAGCCTGCCAACCGCAGGGCTCGGGTTAGATTCTGGTCAAGGGCATGTACATAGGTTGCAGTCTCCTCCCTGGCTAGGGCTCAGGTCAGGGCTCATGCAGGAGGCAACAAACCGAAGTGTCCCTCTCACATTGATGTTTCTCTCTGTCTTTTCCTCTCTCTTCTGCGCTCTCTAAAAATCAATAGAAAAATATCTTCAAGTGAGGATAAAAAAAAAAGAAAAAAAGAAATGTCATATCCTATGAAAGAGACATCTTGAAAATGCCTAAAGAAAGTTGTCATTTTTTTTGTGGTGAAGGGACTGAAGTCCATGTTGATGAAAACACCTTGGCAGCTATGGCGGCCAGGAGTGGCAGCAGCAGCGAGGTGATGGGGGCAGCACTTTCTCCTGATCAGCCCGGTCATCTCCTGCAGAGGGAGGCCAGACTGCGGCTTACGCCCACTTCCCACAGGGAGTGGGCCTAAGCCATCAGTAGTACATCCCCTGAACAGTCCCGGGTTGAAGACAGTGCAGATCGGGCTGATGGAACTCCCCCCTCATGCACCAATTTCATGCACTGGGCCTCTACTATATAGATAAGTTATTTTTATTTTTGTTATCAGGAAAACTGATAAACTATTTCCTAAGCTATTCCTGTTAAAGAGTAATTTAAAAGATTCCTGGGCATTGACTATCAGCTTATTTAAAATCCTTTTTTAAAAAGTATTAGACATAAATGGAATACCCACATCTATTTATATTGTGGAACTTTAGACAATATATTTATCTGACTATTTGTGAAATGTAATAACAATCAAATCCACATAGAATCCTCCAAAATAAGGAAGAAAAATTAATGAGGTCTATATTTTGAAGGATTACTAAAATTATAAAATATGACTAATTAAATAATTGACTCTACCTCCTTCCTAAGGTAATTTCCAACTTCGGAAATGTAACTCAGAGGAGTACTATTAAAACAGATCTAAAGACAGATTTTTTAAAAGACCATTTAAATAATTTTTTCCAAAATTTTTGATGGTTAGAAATATTGTAGCTTTCAGTATTTTAATTTATTACATTTTCTACTTAGTTTTCATTCTCTGATGCTACTTGCATATCCTCTTTTTTATATTCACCCTATACAACCTATATTTTCTAATATTATTGTAAATGTAATTTAAAAATTTCACTTCCAATTGTTCATTGCAAGTATTTATAAATATAATTGAATTTGTACTGACTTAGAAACTGAGACCTAGCTCATCTCACTTATTAAATCAAGTCACTTTTATTGAAATCATTTATTATGATTACTTATGCACATGTTCATGTCACCTATGAATAAAGGCCACTTCTTCATTTGCAAACTGTCCCTTTTAGTTCTTTTTCCTGCATAATTTCCAGCAAAATATTGAATAGAGGTGTGACAAAGACATTATTGCCTTGCTCCAACCTTTAAATATAATGTTATCTATTGGGTTGCACTTTTTTTTTAAGATATCATTTACCAAATATTTCTGTGGATGATACTATGTTGAATTAGGGGTGAGTGCTGTCCTGTGCAATAGAGAATGCTTGATTCCTACCTACTATATGGCAATAGCACCTTTCCCCTAGTTATCATAATAAAAAATGTTTATGGACATGTGCCCTATGATCAAAATTACCCCCATTTGAGAACCACTGAATAAAAATGAGGCAGTGCCCTAGCTGTTTTCACTTAGTGGATAGAGCTTCGGCTTGTGGACTGAAGGGTTCTGGGTTCGAATCTGATCAAGGGCATATGCCAGGGGTTGCAGGTACAATCTCCAGTAGGGAGTGTGCAGGAGGCATCCAATCAATGATTCTCATCTTTGATATTTCTCTCTCTCTTTCCTTCTCCCACTCCCTGCCTCTCTGAAATCAATAAAAATATTTTTAAAAAATAAAAATAAAGAAAACTACAGTGTGGCGAACTAGGAATCATTGGAGAGTTTTCTAAGAGTCACGATGAATAGAACCAGTTAACATAGGTGGGGGAAAGTACTACAAAAACTTAAAATGTGGTGAAAGAAACATAAGCAGTTGGAAGTGCACTCGTGTCAAACATGCTATAATTTTTAACATTGTCTTGATTTTATCACCAAAGTGGTGTTTTTAACTACTCAATCTTTTAAGGAATTTATTTTCCATGAGATTGTACTTCCAACTGCATAATAATAAAAACAGGATTCTAATTGATGAAATATACTTTATAATATAATCAATGATACAACTCAATAACCAAAGGTCAGTAGGCTTACCTTCATATAAGAAGCCAAAGCATTTTTATTTACAAGAGAGAATTTCAATTCCAAGCCACTTTTTGCAGGAAATGCCAATAATGAGATTTTTATTGTGGAAAAGTTAACGCAATAGAGCTTCAATGCATGCTTAGTTTGTCTCATCCAAAGAGAAACATCTTCAAGATGTTCCATGTGTGAAGCCCACTCCAATTGTGAATGACTCACATTTACAGCTGTGATTAATAGACTGGCAGTGCACTCAGTTGTAGAGTAGGATTTTTAGCTAGTTCAAATATGCATTCAAAATAATGTACTCCCAGAGAAATCAAGTACTTTTTGTAACTGTATTTCAGATAATACTTCTACTTGAGAAAAACATGAAATCTTTATTTGGCCACGGTTTATATGTAATTTTTTTTCAAATCAATAAACATCTTCCTGTAAAACAGAAACAGATGATGGGCAAAATCTCAATTAACTGATCAGGTAAAGAAAATGCATTAAATGTCTTGTTTTTCCTTAATGTCTCCTGTTTATGACTAACTTCCTACTATCCAAGTAACATAAATGTGTTTTTCTAAAAGATCAGAATTTTCTTCTTCACCATTTAAAAGAAAAATCTTTCTACTTTTTCCAAAATGGGATGTAAACACATTCCTAAAGCAATTTCAAGTAAATGTATTACACCTCTAAAATTTGTTCTTTTAATACACAACTGAAAATTACACACAGAGATTACTTGAAATAAATTATACCTATGGAATAAGAATTACTACATGTGGATATATAGTTAGGTGACTATTTCAAAAACGCAATTGCACACTCAAATAGATATTCACTCTCTTCTACCATTTTCCCTCCCACTTCAAGTTCTCAACTTTTTCCTGTGCTCTATGTCAATTCTAGCTACATATAATTTTTTTATCTACTAAGAACAATTTGTTGAGTGGTTCCATATCTTTAACATACACCGTTCAATTACTTTTTCTTGTTTATACATCTCACAGTGAGGACAATTTGTGCAGATGATGTGTACCTTTGCAAGTCAATGACACAAAGGAAATGCTTGCTCCGTAGTTGTACCATCTATCAGAATAAAAAATACATACCAAATAGATGAAAAACATTTGGACTATATTACAGTGGATTCAAATGCAATGCAATTCTGTTATGTTTTAATAGCCATCACTGAGTTTTTAGGTCTTCATTTAACTTTATTCATTTGAGGGATATTTACATCAAAAAAGTAAAGGCAGGAAGGAAATTATATTAAATACTAGAGGCCCAATGCATGAAATTCATGCAAGTGTAGGCCTTCCTTCCCCCTGCTGCTGCCACTAGCTTCCCTCTGCCACATGGGACCCGGGCTTCCCTCCAGCCGGTGTGGCTCAGTAGCTGAGCATTGACCCAGGAACCAAGAAGTCACCAATTTGGTCAGGGTGCATGCCTGGGATGCCTAGGTTGCATGCTCAATCCCCAGTGTGTGTTGTGTTTTGTTTTGTTTTTTTTT
>PVJN01061245.1:0-11344 GCA_004026805.1 Lasiurus borealis
GGGCCTGGGAGCAGGGGCGCGTTTCCCGGTGGGGCGGGCGCTCACCTGTCCTCCTGGAAGAAGAAGGTGTGGCCCGTGGGCTCCCACCAGATGGCGGTGTCGATGCGGTCGTAGGGGATGCCCAGGCCGTAGCTGGTCAGCGGCTGCGGGTAGCCGGGCTCCAGGTTCGCTTCTCGGAAGAGCCAGTAGCGGTCACCTGCGGGGGGAGCGGGAGGTGGTGAGAGCCGAGTGGCGGCTGACGGGGTGGGCGGGGCGGGGGCAGAGGAAGGTTATTCTGGGCCCACAACGCCATCCACTCATTACACACACACACACACACACACACACACACACACACACACACCGTTATACACAGGACAGGCACTGACACCCACGACAACACACAATGCAACGCACCCTTGTGTCACCCTCGTTTACATATGAGTACACACATGTCACCGCTCACACATGAACACACGCCACAGCCCAGTCACGCTACATCTCAGGGCCTGCGTTCCCCTGGGAGCATTCACCCCCAGCCGTTCTTGCAGAGAAAGCTCCCTGCCTGGCCTCTGGAGCCCCCCAGCACACAGCCCGGGGCTCCCCACTTTGGTTTGGGCCCAGCTCTGTCCTGGGGGAGCTGCTGCCTCACTGAAGCTGGGGGGTGGGGGGTCCTGGGACACAGGTGACCAAGGTGCTGCCCAATGGGTGCCAGACCCTCTGCTCTCCTCCTCCTCCTGGAATGCAGCCCCGCCCACCACCCAGCTCACCTTTGAAGAAGACAAAGCGGCCGTCCTGGCGCTCGTAGGCAGCACTGATGTCGCTGGGCAGGCCTCGCCAGAAGTGCCCGATGGGCATCGGGTAGTTGTCCAGGACACGGTTGTGCCGGACCCGCCAGAACCAGCGGCCCTAGGGAGGGGGCGTGTGAGTGGACAGAGCGTGCGCGCTGCCTCGGCGGGGGACGGGGACCACCCGGGACCACCCCTGCCGGGACCGGGGAGGGTGTGACGGAGGAGGTGCTGAGATTCTGAGGGCAGGGCTGGGGGAGCCCTCGGCGGAAGGGGCGGTGGGGAGGGGGATGGGGGGCAGAGCCCTGGGCCTGCTGTAGGACTCCAGGACCAGCCCTCATCCTCATCTGTCATCCCTGGGCTGGGGCTCCTCAGTCTAGTCCCCTGGCGTCCCAGGGCTGCTCGGTGAGGAAGTGGGGGTGCTGAGCAGCCGGGGGTGGGGGTGGGGGAGTGGGGACAGGGCTCTGGGGTGGGAGGGGTGCTCTCGGGCTCTGAATGTGGGCCCCGGGGCTGCGGGAGCGCGGCCGGGGCCACACCTTGAACACGAACATCTCCCCACGCAGCATGGCCACCGTGTCAAAGTCGCCGTCGCAGATGTTGGGGCCGTACTGGTCGGGCCGCTCGGTGGCTCGGGGCTGGACTGGGGGGCCCGGCCTTGGCGGCCGGTCCGGCTTCCCGTCTCGGGGCGGAGGCTGCGGGGGCCGGGGGGGCTGATGGTCTGGCCGGCTCGGCCGCCGGGGTGTCACAGTGGGGAGGGGCCGAGTGGGCTGTGGCCGCCCGTCTGGGGTACCTGTGGAGTCCAGGGAGGGGGAGCAAGAAATGAGGAAGCTGCCCAGCTGGTGTGGCTCAGTGGTTGAGCATCGACCGATGAACCAGGAGGTCACGGTTCGATTCCCGGGCAGGGCACAGGCCTGGGTTGTGGGCTTGATCCCTAGTAGGGGGCGTGCAGGAGGCAGCCAATCAGTGATTCTCCATTATCACTGCTGTTTCTCTCTCCCGCTCCCCTCTCTGAAATCAATAAAAACATATTAAAAAAAAATATATCTATATCACTGAGGCCGAAACCGGTGCGGCTCAGTGGATAGAGTGTCGGCCTGCGGACTGAAGGGTCCCAGGTTCCATTCCAGTCAAGGGCATGTACCTTGGTTGCGGGCACATCCCCAGTGGGGGGCGTGCAGGAGGCAGCTGATCCATGTCTCTCTCTCATTGATGTTCCTAACTCTCTATCCCACTCCCTTCCTCTCTGTAAAAAAGCAATAAAATATATTAAAAAAAATATATATATATCCCTGAGACGAGGAGGAGAGGGGGTCAGAGATGGAATCTCCTCCTTCCCCTGCTTGCCGGCTCCAGCAGGAGCCACTGTGGGGGCTTTGGGTGCAGGTTCTGGGTTTGACTTTTAGCATCATCTAAGTCAGTGGTTCTCAACCTGTGGGTCCCGACCCCTTTGGGGGTCGAACGATACTTTCACAGGGGTCGCCTAAGACCATCGGAAAACACAGGTATTTACATTATAATTCATAACAATAGCAAAATGACAGTTATGAAGTGTGGTCGGGGGTCACCACCACATGAAGAACTGTATTAAAGGGTCGCGGCATTAGGAAGGTTGAGAACCTCTGATCTAAGTGATCAGGACAAGTCCCCAGTCCTCTCTGGCCTCAGTTTCTCCTCCACAAAACGGGACAGCAGCAGACTGTGCCGCGTGGGGCCGGGCTGAGGGTGGGCGTGCAGAGAGCACCCGCGTGTCCGTGCCGCCCGCCCGCCCGCTCACCGTAGAGCTGCTGGATGCCGCGGAGGTCGTCCTCGGGCAGCTGGAAGTTGTCGATGTCCATCCACTGGTAGAACGGCGCCATGATGGCGCTGGGGTTGCTGGAGTGCTCCAGCCCCAGCGCGTGGCCCAGCTCGTGCACCGCCACCAGGAAGAGACTGTTCCCTGCGGAGGGGCAGCGGCGCGGTCAGCCCTGGCCCGGCCCAGGACCCGGCCACCTGGGCTGTGGGCTGAGGCTGCCCGGGAGCCCGCCCTGCTTTTGCTCTGAGATAGAGGCTGAGCTGCTCTGCCTTCCGGGCCTCCAACTACCCCATCTGAGCAATGGGTACAAGGATCCCCTCTCCCCACTCCCACCCCCTGAAGATGGTAGGACGACAGCTGGACACCAAAGGTCAGTGCCCCGGAGGACCGCACCGGGAAGCTCTCCCCTCCCGGCCCCACGTTCCCCGCTCTGGTTCCCCCACGCTGGCCCGGCCGGCCGGCCGTTCTCACCGTGCATGTCGGTGCTGGAGAAGGTCCAGGGCTCGTCGGCGTCGAAATGGGTGTCCCCGCCCAGCCCGGGGCCCGGGAAATAGGCGTGGGCCAGGAAGCCGCCCGTGCCGTCGAAGGGTGAGCTGTCGCCGTGGAAACCGGAGGCAAAGAGGACCATGATGTCAGCCTCCTTCTGCCTGCGCAGCCGGATGTCCTGGTAGGGCACCTCCTGGAAGACCAGGGGCGTGGCCTGCTCCCACACGCGGAAGGCCCGGCGCACCGCCTCCAGCGAGTGGTACCAGCCCAGCTTCTCCGTGTAGTTCTGGATGCTGCGGGCGGGCGGGGAGACAGACCCGTGAGTGAACCCGGGGCCTGGGGCTACCACCGCCCGCGGCTGGCACCCTCCCTGGGTGGGGGGCCAGGGCCCACGGCCTCACGGAGCGTGCGTGAGATCGGAGTGGGCCCCGGCTGGCGTGGCGGCTCGGGGGGTTAGCATCGCCCCACGCACGGAAAGGTTGCTGGTCTGACTCCCGGTCGGGGCACGTGCCGGAGTTGTGTGGGTGTGACGCTGGGTCAGTGTACGTGTGGAGGTAACCGATCGATGTTTCACTCTCTCTCTCTCCAAAAATAAAAGATCTGAACCGATTGAACCACAATGCCTGAAGTGCCAGCCATTAGTCTACGTCAGTGGTTCTCAACCTTCCTAAGGCCGGGACCCTTTAAGACAGCTCCTCATGTGGTGGTGACCCCCAACCATAAAATTATTTTCTTTGCTGCTACTTCCTAACAGTAATCTTGCTACTGTTGTGAATCGTCATGTAAATATCTGTGTTTTCTGGTGGTCTTAGGCGACCCCTGTGATGGGGTCGATGGACCCCCAAAGGGGTCTCGACCCACAGGTTGAGAATTGCCGGTCTACGTGGAGGTGAATTTGAAAAGGAGGAATGTCCAAACCGGGGATATGACCAAATAAGGCTGCATTGTGCCAATCATGCCTATTTTTCTGGAAGAAAACGTTAAGTAAATGGACATGCAGGGGATATGTAGCTGAAAGACCCCAAAAAGAGCAAGGTAAATGGCTGAGGTTTTGGGGAACACGGGGCTATCAGTTCTGAATGTTGGGTTCCAGGTCAGGCTGACCTGAGTTCAAGGCCTTTATCGGTGTGACTTTGGGCAAGCCTGTTCTCTCTCTGAACTTGGGTTTTCCCGTCTGTAAAACGGGTAAAGGTTAGTGCTTTCCCCAGGGTGTCCCCGTGAGGATGAAATGAACGAGCTCCTTAAGTCAGAGGAAGCGCCTGTGTGCTGGACGGATCTCCAGGAAAGCTGGCCAGCCCAGTGGTCGGCAAACTCATTCGTCCACAGAGCCAAATGTCCAGAGGACGGCGACTATGGAAATTCCTTTGGAGAGCCACATTTTTTTACACTTAAACTTCTTCTAATGCCACTTCTTCAACACAGACTCGCCCAGGCCGTGGTGTTTTGTGGAAGAGCCACCCTCAAGGGGCCCAAGAGCCACATGTGGCTTGTGAGCCGCAGTTTGCCGACCACTGGGCCAGACCACGAATTGGCTGGGGGCCCGGGGTCTACGAGGCCGTGGGAGCTGCTCCGCCCGGGGCGATGGCGCGCTGGCGGCCGTGGCTGGACAGACACAGGAAGAGGGGTCCTTGGGGACCGACCGCCACTGGCTCGGGGCTCCGAGGCGTTTCTTGCCCGAGGGCTCGACACGGAGGAGGACGGTGCCTGCGGGTCTTTGCAGGGGGCTTGCTGCCTGCCTGCCCGGCAGATGCCCCAACTCCGACCCCCTCCCTTCTCCCACCCTCAGGTGCCTGACACCCCGTCCCCGCACCCTGGAGGCCCTCAGTGTGTGTGCGGGTGCAGCGAGGCCAAGCCAGGCAGCTGGAGGGGGTGCAGGGGGAAGGGCGGGGGAGGGAAGGAGGAGAGAGCGGAAGCCTCTTCAAGGGCCCTGACCTTCTCGGGAGGAAGACAGACAGCCTGAGGCGTGTGGCCGGGATCAGCGTGGGAGCCAGAGGGGGTTTGTCTATCCGGGCACCCTGGGGGCTGGGGATGGGGGTAGGGTGCTGCTGAGAAAGGAAACCTTCCAGACCAGGCCACTGGGAAGCCCCCGGAGCCTCAGACCAGGCGCTGGGGAAAGGCCGCCCTGGGAAGCCGGGGCGCCTACCTGAAGGTCAGGTGGGGGTTGTTCCACTTCCGGCCGGTGAGGGCGTAGCGCTTCCGCCGCCGCCGCAGGTTGGCTTTCACGTGCACCCCGAACTGATCCGGCACGCCGCAGCGGGGCCGCCTCATCCACCTGGCAGGGGCGGCGGGGAGGGGTGAGCGCACGGCCTCCTCCAGGCAGCCCACCCCCTTCCACCTCCCACCGCTGGCTGCCCCTGAGGGTGCGGTGGGGACACGCTAAGCTTCCGTGTCCTCGCCAGGAAAATACAGCGGCACCTCGAGACACGAGTGCCCTAACACTCGAGGTTTTTGAGATACGAGCCGTCGAGCGAGCGATTTTTGCTTTGAAATACGAGCAACAGTTGAGACAGGAGTCATCGCGCGGATGGGCCGGCTGCACACGGCCCACCGGTTTACCGAGACTCGAGCGTCTCCTAGTTTCCCACGCCTCAAGGTGACGGAACGAATTAAGCTCGTATCTCGAGGTACCGCTGTAGGTACAAAGATCTTCTCCAGGAAGAGTGGATGCCCAGCGAGGCCTCTGCAAAGATGAGCCCCGTCTTTCTCAGCGGAATCACCCAGGGATGGGCGGTTACTCCTGAGGCCCCCTGTCCTTGACCCGCTAGGTTCTGTGATGCTCACCCAGGATGGGGCTTTGTTCCTTCGCCTCCGTCCCATTCCGAGCAAAGCCTCACTCTGCTGCCCCATCCCAGGCCCACACGCTACCGAGAGTCCCTCCTTTCCTATCAGTGACGACAGACATCACTCACTGCCCTCTGCTCCATCCAGGGGCCAAGCTGGGATACGGCCTCAGGAGCTTTCTCATCACGAGGCTGCAGGCAGCCACGCCCAGCCAATCAGATTAAACCATTTGTCCCCTTTTCTCTAGACCAGCGGTTCTCAACCTGTGGGTCGAGACCCCTTTGGGGGTCGAACGACACTTTCACAGGGGTCGCCTAAGACCATCGGAAAACACAGATACGATTCATAACAGTTGCAAAATGACAGTGATGAAGCAGCAACAAAAATAGTTTTATGGTTGGGGGTCACCACCACATGAGGAGCTGTATTAAAGGGTCGAGGCCTTAGAAAGGTTAAGAACCACTGGGATAGACCTAGCTTTTCTGGAAACTCTGGAGAGCAGGCCAGGAGGAGGGCAGGGGCCGGGAGGGTCTGGGAAGGGCCGGACACAGGGACTCACGTCTTGGTCTCTTCGTCCAGCACGCCGGTGACGGGGATCCCGTAGAAACGCTGCATCTCAGAGAGGGCCGAGGCCAGGATCTGGGCCGAGCGCATGGTGGACATGTGGCGGCTGGGCTGAGGCAGGTAGCCATAGAGTCGCAGCCAGTTCTGCAGAGAGACCTCAGGGTCAGCATGGCCGGCTCTGGGTACATCCATCCTGCATCAGACCCTGTCCACTGCCACCGCCCACAGCGGCCACGGCCTCCCTGCTCTCACCTCCTGCGGTGGTTTCCCCCCCCCCTCTCTCTTAAAAAAATAAAGTTTTTATTGAATTTGGGAGAGACAAGAAGGGAGCGGGAGAAAGAGAGAGACTGGGGCAGGACCGGAACCTGAAGCCTGGACATGTGCTGGGTCTGGGAATCCAACTGGCAACCTTTTGGTGCTCGGGACGGCACTCAACCAACTGAGCCACACCGGCCAGGGCCCGTGGGTCTATTTTCACACGAGAGCCCAATCCAGGGCCTTTACAAGTCAGGTCTGGCCTCCAAAGACTTCTCATCTTAGAGCAGTGGTTCTCAACCTTCCTAATGCCACAACCCTTAATACAGTTCCTCCTGTTGTGGTGACCCCCAACCATAAAATTATTTTTGTTGCTACTTCATCACTGTCATTTTGCTACTGTCAATGAACCTTCATGTAAATATCTGCGTTTTTCGATGTTCTTAAGCTCTACAGCAGCGATTCTTAACCTGTGGGTTGTGACCCACAGATTGAGAACTGCTAGCAGGGTCACCTAAGACCATCAGAAAACACAGATATTTAATGACTATTTAATGACTATTCATAACAGTAGCAAAATGACAGTGATGAAGTAGCAATGAAAATAACTTTATGGTTGGGGGTCTGGTGACCATGAGGAAATGTATTAAAGGGTTGTGGCATTAGAAAGGTTGAGAACCACTGTCTTAGAGGGAAAGCCAATTTTTACAGACGCTGCCAGGCCCTCACTACCTGACTCCACCACCCCAGCAATCAGCTCTCACTCCTACCATCCACCCAGCCAGGCTCCCTCCTCCTGCCCCAGGACCTTTGCACATGCTGTGTGGCCTCCCGATGTCTGCACAGCTCCCGCCCCATGTTCTTCAGGTCCCTGCTTCCGCCTCCCCTCCTGGAGGGTGCTCTCTGACAACACTAAAAAAGACCCCCCACCTGCTGTACCCGGCACCCCCTTCTCCTCCTCTCTTGCACTGGTCGCCATTTGACACATGGCCTCTGTCACTTAGGTGTTTATCGCTTGTCTCCGCCACTAGGATGACAAGATCCCTGAGGAGCCTGGCCGGGCTGTCGTGAGAAAGGGGACTCTGGACTGCCCACCTCATGGCCCCGTGTGGGAGGCTGGGCACCGAGGCCAGGGACTTCCGTGGGCCTTGGCCACATGGAAAGGGGTCTCTGAGTGGCCCCCCGAGTGACGGGCCCGAAGGCCTGCTGCGTGCGGGCCCACAAGGCAGGTCGAACATGGTGGCTGCCCTGGGCTGAGCGCCAGGTGTCAGCTGGCCAGGGCCACGCCCCCCTCTGTCTGCCACCAGTGTCACGGCCAGCTCCTCGGGGACTTGCTCCCTCAGGGCCGCCCTCAGCCCAGCCCTGGCCTCCGGGGTGCGCACCCCTGGCTCGGCAGCACCCAGTTGGCCACTGGAGGGGGCGCTGCTGGACCCGGGAGGGCAGTGCAGACCTGGTCAGAGCCACCAGGCTCCTCAGGCCCGGGTGACAGTCACGGGACCAGGCGGCAGAGCCGGGAGATGGGGACAGGCAGGGCTGGGGCATCAGCCGAGCCCTGTGAGGTGTGGCTGGGCTCTGCTCTCCGGGGACCTGTCTCACACCTTGGGTTTCTGGGAGGACTACGTGGGGGTACAGTAGCACTCGCACTGTGCTGGGAGGGGAGCGTGCTCAATAAACGGCCGTTAGTGACAGAGCCGGGCTGTCTGGCTGCCCCGGGAGGGGAGGCTTTTGCTTCTACCAACGGGGCTGAAGGTTCCCGGTTCCAACGGGGCCTGGGGGCTGCGCCTCTCAGGGGAGGGGGGGACAGCTGGGGGAGGCAGGTGGCCTCCCCTGCCAGCTCAGCCCAGAGCACCTCCCTCCGCTCCACCAGACGTAGGCACGGTCTGGGCACCTCCCCTCGGCTCCTGCTCTTTCCAAGCACGAGAAACCGTCCCCAAAGTTCCTGGCTGTGGGTCTAAGTGGGGGACAGCCACCACCCTTAATGGATGGTTTTCCCGGAGAAGCGTGGAAAGGTCTAGAAGGGGAGGCCATGGTGCGGGGAAAGGCATCAGCCGGAGGTGGGGCTGCTGCTGCCTCTGAGGGCACCTGACACCCTGATTTGCATAAGGTAAAAATATCTCCTGCGCTCAATCACAGGCACCCGGCTGATTAGCAGTGTCTGCTGAGTGACAGGAGGGCAGAGAGGGGGAGGCTCAGGCTGGGGCCCTGGGGTGGGGGGAGGGGAGCAAGTTGGGCCTGTCTGCAGGGAGGAGCTCGGAGCCCGCCCGGCAGAGGGCATGGGGTGGGAGAGGCCTTTAAAAATAATATATACATATTTATTGAGTTCAGAGAGGAAGGGAGAAAAAGAGAGAGACAGAGATATCAACGATGAGAGAGAACCACAGCACTACCCCCGCTGGGGATCAAGCCTGCAACCCAAGCAGGTGCCCTGACCGGGAATCGAACTGGTGGAACTTGGTTTCTCAGCTGGGGAAACTGAGGCTCGGGGAGGTCAGTGAGCAGCAGAAGAGAGGGACCTCCCCCACGAGGAAGGGCCACTCAGGAGGAGGCAGGGAAGGCTCTAAAGCAGCGGTTCTCAACCTGTGGGTCGCGACCCCTTTTGGGTGGTGGGTGTCAAACGACCCTTTCACAGGGGTCACCTAAGACCATGGGAAAATGCAGATATTTACATCACGACGCATCACAGTAGCAACATTTCATGGTTGGGGGTCACCACCCCATGAGGAACTGTATGCAAGGGTCGCGGCCTTAGGAAGGTGGAGAACCGCTGCTCTAAAGAGAACTCTGGAGCCACGAGGGTCCTCCTGCCCGCAGCCCATCCCGAAGACCCTGCCCACGTGGCTCCTTCAGCCACTTCTTTCCTGAGCTCCACGCGTGTGCACAGATGCTCCAGGTGCGTGGCTGCGCCCCGGCAAGGAGATGCGGGGCCACCAGGAGCTGAGAGAGGGGATCCCTGGCTCCCTGCCCCTAGGAGAGGCCGCACACACAGCAGGCCGGGGCTGAGGCTGCTGCGGGCTGGCCTTCCGGTCCGTGTTCCCGAGAACCCCCATTTCCCGCTGTACAAACGGTGAGGCTCAGAGAGGGGGAGCAGCCCACCCAGGGTGGCACAGCTGGTCTGGCCGCAGCGAGCGCCCACCAGCAGTGCGACTGCACCAGGCTGCCTGCAAAGCAGCACCGGCCCCGCCTGGCCTGAGGCGGGGGACACTGGGCTGGGCCCTTCCCAGGCACAGGGCCCAGCGCGGCCCTGGGGGAGGGCGTCTGATCCTCCCCGCGCTCCCCAGCTCCGGCTGGGTCTGGGCACGGGGCCAGGTCAGCTGGGCTGCTCCCCGGAGCTGCCGAGACAATGCCAAGGCAGGCCCGCAGGGAGGGTGTGTCTGGGAAGGAGCTTCCACGGCGATCGATCGATACTGTGCATTAAGCACAGCCGTGGGGGCAGGGGGCGAGGGCTGCGGCTGTCACCGCAGCCAGCTCCTCCCACCGGCCTTATCAGAGCCTGCACGATGATAAGGACAGTCCTGCTTCCCTCCGGTCACCCAGCTCTCCCAGCAGACCTGGCGGGGCTGCCCAGACCCTTCAGGGCGCCGGGGCCTTGCTGTGCCCGCTCCCCAGCCCGTGTCGCAGTCTCAGGGCTCTTGGGAGCAAGCCAAGGCCACGCCGGGCACAGAGCGGGATGATGATTCTGCAGAGGCAGGGGGTGCACCCCGCTGGGCCCAACCCTGTCCAGGGGGTCTGAGCCAGGCGCCCCTGTTACCAGCTCGGTGACCCTGACAGGCCTAGGCTCCCCCAGTCTCAGGCAGGAAGGGACCTCAAAGCCATCATCAAGTCCAGCTACTACTTCACTGAAAGCTCCACGGGCCACACCACGGGGTCCGGGTCCTACCAGGCCTGCTCCCCTGAAAAGATGGGGGGGCTCACTGCCATCAGGGTGGCCCGTTCCGTCTTCGGGCAGCCTGGATGGTTTGCCTTTCTGCGGGCAGGGCAGAAGCTGGCCCTGTGGCATCTACGCTGCGGTCCGGCCTGCTGTCCACAGAGCAGGCCCAAGTGACGGAAGAGGACAATTCCCCTCCTCCCAGCCCCTGGCCCCCCTCTGCGAAATGCTCACTCCCCAACGGCGCTCAGGGGCGACAGCACAGGTGACCTAGCTAACCCCAAGGCTGCTGAAGAAAGGGGGCACCGGCCAGGCCACCCCGTCCTTGGCGCATGATTTACTACATTTAAGAGCAGCGCGGTCCATACTCTAATTCCAGAACTGCCTTTTTAAAAAAAATATATTTTATTGCTTTCTTACAGAGAGGAAGAGAGAGGGATAGACAGAAGCATCGATGAGAGAGAGACATCGATCAGCTGCCTCCTGCACCCCCCCCCACTGGGGACGTGCCCGCTACCAGGATACATGCCCCCGACCGGAATCAAACCCGGGACCTTTCAGTCCGCAGGCCGACGCTCTATCCACTGAGCCAAACCGGTTTTGGCCAGAACTGCCTTTTGAGAAGGGAAAGCTGCGGGTGGGGGTGGGGGGCTCGGGGCTGTGCAGCCAGAGAAGCAGGAAGAGGTTCGTGGCCTGGGTTCCTGCCTCCTCTTCGCCTTGTGGCCTCCCAGCCTTTCCTTGACCTGGAGCAAGCAGCAGCAGGGTCCTTGGCCGGTGGTGGGCAGGGTGGGGGTGAACGAGGCCTAGGGGTTGCAGCTGGCTGGGGGCCAGGCC
>PVJN01061246.1:0-11318 GCA_004026805.1 Lasiurus borealis
GGAATGGAAAGGGATGGGGGGCAAAGGGTGGTGGGTAGGGAAGACACTCCAGCACACCCAAACCAGGGAGGCGGAAGGAGGAAAAAAGCGGCTCGCAGAGGGCCCAGTAGCCTTCTGCTGTTTGTGTTCTCTCCAGAAGAGAGAGGCTTGCATCACACAGCTAACGAACTTCTTCCCAAGTTCTCTGTGCTGCGGGGATTTGCCTGCTCCCAGAGGGGGACCCTTTCTAACAAGGTGCCCCCCTCCCCCGCACAGCCCTGCCCCTCCTTCCCCAGAAGCTGAAGCCGCCAAAGGTTTGCGGAATATAATGGATCATTTTCCAATTTACCAGGGTCTTAGAGATTACGCCGCTAATCCCATCAAAGACCATCTGCTTACATTGTCCTTCCTGAGCCAAAATAAATAGATCCTTTACTCCCTCCACCTCAGCTCCTCTGGGGCATTGTTGCCCAAGAAAGTTGGACAAGGCCCATCCCGTTTCCCCCTCCCTCCCGCTGCGGGCTGGACAGAAAAGGAGAAAACAAACTTAGTTTGTCTGAGGTGTGAAAGGTCGCTTATGCTCCTGACCTGCATTCTTCTGGGGAGCCTGCGATGATGGGAATCGGGGAGAGGGGCGGGCCGGGGGCTCCGGGGGTCTCCGAGGATCAGCCCCCTGCGGAGGTGTGGGACGGGCTGCTCCTCGCCCCACCGTCCTGCCCTCTCTCTGCTCCGAGGCCACCTTACTCCCCCCTCCACCCCACCCCACCCCCCGCTCATTTTTGGTCTCTTTCTCTCCAGTTCCTCCTTAGTCCTCCCACCTGTGACTGTTAGGAAAAAAAATGATTGAAATCTAACTTTCCTCTCTCCCTTGGCAGGACGGTTGGGGAAAAGGACACAAAAACCCACAGCAGCACTCATTTGATTCCACCCAAGAGCCATTTATTCGAGAGGCTTTTCCCATTTGTTCTCTTATTTGCTTTGAGGGTTTCATAAATGCGGGGGAGCGGGGAGGCTTAGGAGGAGCTTCTGGGGAAGCTTAGGGAGAGCAGGCTCAGGAATGAGATCGTGCAAGTTATCCGTAAAGAATGATAACTGCCACCGGAAAGAAATGGAAGACAGAACAGGATAAGGGAGTGAGGGGCAATGCCTCTGAGAAGGTGGCATTCGAGCAAAGACTGACAGGAGACAGGAGTTATTCCAAAGGGCATCAGGGTAAAGAGAGCTTCCCACACAAAGGACAGCCCTCCCTTCCCACCGTTTCCTTCTGTCTTGGTCATTTCTGTTCCATTCTGTCCCTTCACCAGCATGCTTAGCCATTTTCTGATCTGCTCAGGAACTTAAAGGGGGTCCCCAGCAGCCTGTCTGATCCTCTGCAGATTGCCCCCAGCTCTGCCAAATAGCTGTCTGGATGGGGTGACTGCCCCCCCCCCACACACACCTGGTCTTCCACCGGGACACCTGTTTTACTTTAGAAACAGTCACAGGAGGCAAGAAGATGTCATTTTGAGTCAATCCCAGCTCTGCTACCTGCTATGTGATCTGGGGTCTGGATCCTAGGTCTCTATCCATTTGTAAAACAGAGACCATGCCTAGCTCACAGGACTGCTGTGAAAAATCAAGGAGATTGCCCTAACTGGTTTGCTTCAGTGGATAGAGCATCAGCCTGCGGACTCAAGGGTCCCAGGTTCCATTCCGGTCAAGGGCATGTGCCTTGGTTGCAGGCACATCTCCAGTGTGTGTGTGTGTGTGCAGGAGGCAGCTGATTGATGTTTCTCTCTCTTTGATGTTTCTAACTCTCTCCTTTCTCTCTGTAAAAAAAAATCAATAAAATATATATTTTTAAAAATCAAGGAGATCTATACAGTTCCTGGTGCGTGCTCCATACAAGAAACTGTGCAAGACAGAGCAGGGACTGAGCTCTACACTACAGAGACCTTAGGAAGGATTTGCTCAAGAAATTGAACAGGGATGTGTGAAGCATTTATATATTTGGGCACAAAGTATGAATCCCAACCACAACATGTGTTCATTTGGCAAGTGTTTGCTGGATACCTCTAGGTACAAGGCACCGAGAAACACACAGGGGAAGGAGGCTTATGCCCTGATTAAAGGTGAAGACAAGGACACGTGTTACTGACCTACATAGCAGAACACGGTATGTGCTCAGAGAATGAGATAGAAATTCTACGGAGATAGAAAAAGATCATGTTCACTCGGGGTAATGTGGAGCCAGGGAAGTTTTCACTAAGGAGGTGGCCTGAGCTGGGTAGTCCTTGAATGGACAGGACCCAGACCTGCAGAATGTAGGGGAAAGCAGAGAATGTGAGAGACCACACTGGACAAGAGAGAATGATTCTCAAGAAGACCTCAGCCAAGACCGGTTTGGCTCAGTGGATAGAGCGTTGGCCTGTGGACTCAAGGGTTCCAGGTTCAATTCTGGTCAAGAGCACACAAAGGGTACATCCCCAGTGGGGGGTGTGCAGAAGGCAGCTGATCGATGTTCCTCTCTCATCAATGTTTCTAGCTCTCTGTCCCTCTCTCTTCCTCTCTGTAAAAAGTCAATATATATATATTTAAAAGAAAACCTCAACATTTCGGTAATTACAGCTCCTTGTGAGTCAATAGCATGGTATAACTGCCTAAAGTGAGTGTGTCTTTGGCTCTATGAACAGAAGAATCACATCCAGATTTTAAAAAGGTGAAAAAATGTTACTATTCTGTGAAAAGTTTTCATCTGAAGTGAGATCCTGACATATGAGAAGGTCGAGAAGATAATTACCCAAAAAACAGTGAAGGGGCTTCCGCTATCCACAAGGCGAGTGACCATGGGGGTTACATGTCTCATCTTTGATTTCCTTATCGGTAAGACGAGAATGCCATTTACTGCCCAACGTTCGTGGTGAAGTTAAAGGAGTGCCTCACACATGAGACATACTTAAAATGATTCTTCAAAAATAAAGCATTGTGAAAGAACGGATGGATGCCTGAGACATGGCATCTATCTTTAATTATTCAATGGGCCAGGCCCTGGCCGGGTAACTCGGTTGGTTAGAATGTCATCCTGACATGCCAAGTTGTAGGTTCCATCTCTGGTCAGGGCACATACAAGAAGCAACCAATGCTGAAACCGGTTTGGATCAGTGGATAGAGCGTCGGCCTTCAGACTGAAGGGCCCCAGGTTCGATTCCTGTCAGGGGCATGTACCTTGGTTGTGGACACATCCCCAGTAGGGGGCGTGCAGGAGGCGGCTGTTCGATGTCTCTCTCATCGATGTTTCTGACTTTCTATCCCTCTCTCTTCCTCTCCATAAAAAATCAATAAAATATATTTAAAAAAAGAAAAAAGAAAAAAAGAAGCAACCAATGAATGCATAAATAAATGCAACAACAAATCATCGATGTCACTCTCTTTTCTTTCTCTCCCTTCATCTTTCTCTCTCTCTCTCTCTCCCTCCCCCTCAAATAAATAAATAAATATCATTGAATGGGCCACTGTGAGAAGAGGGCAGACTTAATAGTGCAGGAGAAGAATCAGTGAATGGAAATAAGCAGATTAGGGCTGGCATGAAGACGAATGTACAAATACCTGGGAAAGACCAATTATAGAGAATGCTAGGTTAAGAGTGGCCCCTCATCAGAGATGTAGATGAAGGCATGTCTGTTTGGTTCAGTGCTTGAACTAGCCAGTCCCAACATGTCTCCCAGTGCCAATATTCTAATACAAAGCCATGGCTATGTCAGCTTAAATAGAAAACTACAATTTCCTTGGAAGTTCTGTGAAGGCAGGGATCATGCTCATTTGTTTATTTCTCTATGAAGTGCCCAGAGGAGTGCTGGGCATAGAGCTGGCATTGGATAAATATTTGTTGAGTGAATGAATGAGACAATGCATGGAACATTTCTTGTAAACTGTAAAATATTGCAGATGGTTAGAAGTGGCAATAATAATGGCTGATATTGTGTTCTGTTTCAAGTGCTTTATTTCTTTTTGTTTGTTTGTTTAAATATATTTTCATTGAGTTCAGAGAAGAAGGGAGAGGAAGAGATAGGAACATCAATGATGAGAATCATTGATTGGTTGCCTCCTGCACGCCCCCCATGGGGGATTGAGTCTGCAACCCTGGCATGTGCCCTTGACCAGAATCAAACCCAGGACCCTTCAGTCCACAGGACTACACTCTGTCCACTGACTGAAACCAGCTAGGGCTCAAGTGCTTTCTATACATTATTATAAAGACAGTAAGTGTTCAGTAATGGAAAAGGAGTTCAGTAATGGGAAAACATGGGAAGAAGTGAGGTCTGGAGGACACAGGAAGGACCAGGGAGTCATAGGCCAGAGACAGAGAAGATAGGATAAGAATACCTTGGTTCTATTGTGCTAAAAACCAACAAACACACAAAATAACAAAACAAAACTGGAAGGGGCATGAGTGGGCTGCAGGTGGCTGCTAGAATAAGATGGTGAGCAGAGCAGCAGGAGGGATGGAAGTGATAAAGAGTGATGATTCTCCTCCTCCTCTTCCTCCTCCTCCTCCTTCTTCTTGTTTTCCTTCATTAACCCTCACCCAAGGATATTTTCCCATTGATATATTTAGAGAGAGTGGAAAAGACAAAGAGAGAAACACATAGATTAGTTACAGGCTCCTCCCCGGGCAGTGAAGAAGCCTGCAACCAAGGTAGGTGCCCTAGATTGGATCAAACCTGGAATCCTTTGGTCCACAGGCAAACACTCTATCCACTGAGCCAAACCAGCCAGGGTCAACTTGCCTCTTTCTTATACTCTTTTGAGAGCTGGAACCAACCCCAGGGAATATGAAACCTTTCAGGTTTCCTCTCCCCTGCCTGCGTCGGTATCTTTCCCATTGGAGAGAGTGCCAGCATTTGAAAGAAGCTCTGCAGAAAAAAGCAATTCAGGTGAAAACCAACGAAGGGTCCCTTCACAGGCAGGAAGAGGCCCTCCTCTCTTGGTCTGTTGTCTCATGCTGCCACCTGGTGTCCTCAAACCTTAGAATACCTCACCCTAGCGAGGGGCCACATTTCCTTCATTCACTCAGATCCATTTACACAACACATTCATTTCTTTAAATATATATTTTATTGATTTTTACAGAAAGGAAGAGAGAAGGATAGCAAGTTAGAAACATTGATGAGAGAGGAACATCCATCAGCTGCCCCCTGCACACCTCCTACTGGGGACATGCCTGCAACCAAGGTACATGCTCTTGATCAGAATTAAATCTGGGACCTTTCAGTCTGCAGGCCGATGCTCTATCCACTGAGCAAAACCAGGAAGAGCAGCACATTCATTTTTTTATTCACCGATTTGCTTAATCTTTTGGCAAAAATATACTAAGTCTTCCCTCGGGCCAATTATGGTGCAAGTCGCTCCATCCCTCTACTTGTTTGTAAGTAGCCCTGTTTCCATGATGCCCTCTGTCCCTGTTTAAAGAGACTCCAGTGTTTCTCCTCTAAATATTCCAGATAACTCCAATCCTTTTGCTAGCAGGAGTGGAGACAATCTCTCCCTAACAGTGGATTTCCGACCTGAGAAACAAGGTTGATGGGCATGAAGAATGTCCACTGAAGCCCGGCTGGTTTGGCTCAGTGGATAGAGCGTCGGCCTGCGGAATGGAGGGAGGGTCTCGGGGGTTTGGTTCCAGTTAAGGGCCCGTCCCTCCGCTGTAGGCTCCTCCACATCCTGGGCCCAGGTTAGGGCTCTTGCAGAAGACAACCAATCAATGTGTTTCTTTCACATGGATATTCCCTCTCTTCTCTTCTACTCTCTCTAAAAATCAATGGAAAAATACCCTTGAGTGAGGATTCAAAAAACAAAAATAACAAATAAAAGATAACACACACACACACACACAGTACACTACAGAGCAATATACTCCAAACTGGAGTTAGGTGGCCTGGAGACTTACTCTTGCAGAGTTGGAACTCCTTCTATGGCACAAATGCTCCTCCCAGTGGTCATGCCAGGTTATGGCAATGTCGTCGTCTCCCGCCCCACCTCCCCCCTCCCGACTCCCCTTCCCAGGAGAGTTGGGCCAAGACAGGAAGAAAAGGGGCTGGAGGGGCTGAGCTGGGTTGGGAAGAGAGGTAAGCAAGCAGTGCCATTTAATCTGCACTGATGTGAATTTCCCAGAATGGCAGGCACATTCTTATTAAAGCATAAATAGATAAAATCCATTTTGAATTGGTTTTATGTATCCCTTCTATTACTATAATAACTGACATTTATTAAGCTCTAATCTTTGCTAGACACTGTTCTAAGTGCTTTACTTGCATTGTACAGACTCCTCAAAACGCACAGAGACTCTGCAGAGAGATTAAGTGACTGTGCTGAGTCATATAAAAAGTTGTAGGGTCTGTCTCCAAAGCAGGGAATATGGTTTCCTTCCATTCCTTTGGAATAGGCTGACAGGGTAAAAGCAGGCAAAGTTTATTTATGTCAGAATCTAGTGGAAAAATAATCTCTCTTCTTGGAGTTGGCTCTGATCTATTCCAGCTCACAGGAAAGACTCCTGCCTACAGGGCAATTTCCTTCAGAAACACCGCACAGCAGCTCACCTGACAGAGTCTGGAATGCGGAAGTTGAAGGATTACCAAGAATGGATCAAATGTTTATTTGATTGGTTCAAATCAGTCAAACTAAAATGTACCCACAGAACATGGCCTCTTTTTTTTTTTTTAATCGATTTTAGAGAGGAAAGGGGGGTGAGAGAGAGAGAGATCAGTGATGAGAGAGAACCATTGATCTGCCACTCCTACACACCCACTCCTGGGGCTCAAGCCCCAAACTCAGGGAATTGAAACCACTCCTGCACAGTATGAGCACCATTGACTGGGAATTAAAACCTGACCTCCTGGTTCATAGGTCAATGCTTAATCGCTGAGCCACAGTGGCTGGGCCATCCCTACTTTCGATATTGTCTAGTAGGGAGTTGATGTGGGAGGATACAAAGATAGCTAAGTAGTCCATATCCTCTGAAACTACTGGGGGGAGACACACATTTTTTTAAATATATATTTTATGGATTTGTTACAGAGAGGAAGAGAGAGGGATAGAAAGCTGGAAACATTGATGAGAGAGAGACATTGATCAGCCGCCTCCTGCACGCCCCCTACTGGGGAGATGCCCGCAACCAGCAACCAGGATACATGCCCCCGACTGGAATCCAATTTGGGACCCCTCAGTCCGCAAGCCGACGGACGCTCTATCCACTGAGCCAAACCGGTCTTGGCGAGACACACATTTTTATAAAAGTATCTCGGAGGTAAGGAAAATATGATAAAGAAAGGCAAAAAATACTCTAAGAGTGGGTTTGAAAAGAGGTAGAACCAAATGTCTCTAGAGCAGCGGTTCTCAACCTGTGGGTTGAGACCCCTTTGGGGGACGAACGACCTTTTCACAGGGGTCGCCTAAGACTATTGGAAAACACCTATTTCCCATGGTCTTAGGAACCAACACACCGCTCCTCGGTGTAGCAAAATGTAGCAATGTAGCTTACTGTTGTTATATGAAGACTGTTGCCCATGCTACACCATGATTCAAGACAAAATTTCATTTATTTGTAATTAGAAATAAATATTTCACAATATACAATTACATATTGTTTTTGTGATTAATCCCTATGCTTTAATTATGTTCAATTTGTAACAATGAAAATACATCCTGCATATCAGATATTTACATT
This sequence comes from Lasiurus borealis, assembly GCA_004026805.1. Lineage (NCBI taxonomy): Eukaryota > Metazoa > Chordata > Mammalia > Chiroptera > Vespertilionidae > Lasiurus > Lasiurus borealis. The sequence goes on from PVJN01061246.1 coordinate 7,679, forward strand.
ACAGTTCATAACAGTAGCAAAATTACAGTTATGAAGTAGCAACGAAAATAATTTTATGGTTGGGGGTCACCACAACATGAGGAATTGTATTAAAGGATCTCGGCATTAGAAAGGTTGAGAACCACTGCTCTAGAGAATTTGCAAGCGTTTTGTAGAGGAGGTGGCTTGTAAGCTGGGCTTTATGTGTGTGTAGAATTTCAACAGATACAAACTTAGGGGAGACATGGGGGAAGATTTTAAAAAAAAAAGCAAGAACGAAGACCAGGGGTCTGTTGGGAGGTGCAGCGCATTTGGAAGACTTGTTCTCAACTAGATGGAAGACAAGGTTCACAAAGGGCGCTGGCAGGGTGAAAGGCTGGCCTTAGAGGGTAGAGAGCCTTGGATGCCAAGATCAAGGGTTAAACTCCATTGCGCACCAAGAGACATTTAGGGTTTTTACTTGCAAGGAGAGATACACAGGGGGTTGGCAAAAGTAGGTTTACAGTTGTTTCTGTGGGAAAAAGAGATGCAGGTTATAATTGTTACAATAGCTTTAGTAATTCAAAAGAATGCCACAGTGGTACAGGGCACTTAGGTACAACCTTGTAAGGACTCAATGTGCTGGCCTTGCTTGGGCACAGAATTCCTTATGGTCATCAATTTCTTGACATGCTTCTCTTAATGCAGTGAATCATATCATCCACAGTATGTGGTTTTTGTAAAAAGACTTTATTTCTGACAACAGCCCCCAAAAAAGGAGCTCGTTGGAGTGAGAGGGCTGGTGATTGTGGCGGTCATGCCACTGGCCCTGATCACCTGTTGGGTACTCACAACTCACCCCTATATTTAAAATTATGCTTTAGAATGGACTCTGGCAGTTATGGTTGAAGAGGATTTGCTGATTTCCAGACAAAAAAAGAGCAGAGTCTCACCTACAGAGTGGCTGTGGGGCAGGTAGAGAGGAGGCAGATGGACAGGGACCTGTAATGGGCTGATATACACTGAGTGGCCAGATGATTATGACCACCCCATCAGTACTTCGTTGGGCCACTTTTTGCCTTCAATACTGTGGCAATTCTTCTTGAAATTAACTCCACGAGATGTGGAAAGGTGATGCGAGGAATCTGACGCCATGCCTGATGAATAGCACTGTCCAGTTCTGTGAGATTTGATGATTGTGGAACCAGCTGCCTGAAGGCTCTTTCAACTTCGTCCCACAAATGCTCAATTGGATTGAGCTCTGGTGATTGTGGGGGCCACCTAAGCAAGGTAAAGTCTCCCTCATGTTCTTGAAACCACTCCTGTACAATATGAGCACCATGGCATGGCGCATTGTCTTGTTGGAAGAAGCCATCTCCATTGGGACATGCCATCAACATGATAGGATAAACTTGATCCGCAATCATACTTAGGTATGTTGTGCCAGTTAGATGTTGTTCCACACAAATTAAAGGGCCCAAATCATGCCAGGAAAACATGCCCCAAACCATAACATTGCCCCCACCAGCTTGAAGGATTGTACTCATGCATGTGGGGTGCATGCTGTTTCCACAAAATTCTCACTCTGCCATCTGCATGATGCAACTGGAAACATGATTCATTGGACCACAATGACTTTTTTTTCCAATGTTCAACTGTCCAATCCTTGTGTTCCTGTGCCAATTGGAGACGTTTTATCTTAACTGCAGACAGCAAAGGTGTTTGAACAGGCCTTTGGCTTCCATATCCCATACGAGGCAGTGTTCGGCTAATTTGCCTACAAACATCAGGGGATCATAATAATCTGGCCACTCAGTGCATATATCAGAGGCCCAGTACATGAATTTGTGCATGGGTGGGGTCCAGCCAGCCTGGTCAGGGGGAGAGGACACGGGTGGTTGGCTGGCTTGCCTACTGGTTGAACTCCTGGTGGAGGGGACAATTTGCATATTAGCTTTTTATTATATAGGACATACACTGAGTGGCCAGATTATTATGTGTTCAGAGATCATAATAATCTGGCCACTCAGTATTTATAGAGTAGCAGGAAGGAAGAGATTATGTGGTGAAATACTACATGGAGAAAACAAACAAACAAAAACAAATGAATTACCACACAGAGACTTTAGCACTAACTTGACTTACTGAATACCAATGGTTCTAGTAGTTTCCTCACAATAACCATGGGAATAGTATATCTACCTGACATGATTACTGTGGGAGGACAGGATTTGATTATGTAGGGAAAGCACCTGGCATACAGCAGATACTCTTAGATTAGTTTTTTTTAAAATATATTTTATTGATTTTTTACAGAGAGGAAGAGAGAGGGATAGAGAGCTAGAAAGATCGATGAGAGAAACATCGATCAGCCGCCTCCTGCACACCTCCCACTGGGTATGTGCCCGCAACCAAGGTATGTGCCCTTGACCAGAATCGAACCTGGGACCTTTCAGTCTGCAGGCCGATGCTCTATCCACCGAGCCAAACTGGTTTTGGCAGATTAGGTTTTTTAAAATGTATATTTTTTTTATTTATTTCAGAGAGAAAGGGAGAGGGAGAGAGAGATAGAAACATCAATGATGAGAGAGAATCATTGATCAATTGCCTCCTGCACGCCCCACACTGGGGATCGAACCGTGACCGCCTGGTTCAGAGGTGGACAACCACTGGGCCATGTTGCCAGGCTTATTTCTGTTCTTAATATTCTTCTACACTTGTTTTCATATACATTTTACTATTTTCTTTTTGAGAACTTGTTCGACTGACACTTCTATGAGATTACTTGCAACTCAATATTTTAAAATCACTGAATATCGGAATTGGAAAGGAATTTAGAGATCAGATAGTTCAGTCCTCTCAATCCACAGAACATAGCTAGATGACAGAATTCTGTAACTCACTCAAAAGAACTTTAAAGATGAATCTGCTTAATTTACAAACCAAGAAATTTAGGTCTCAGAGAGATTAAGTGATAGTCTTTCTACTTCACCACACAATTCTGTGCAATTCAAGATATGTCTACTGAGCTCCTACTTTGTGCAGAGCACATGAAGTAAGACGAGGTAAGTCATATAATGGAGAAAGAACATGATATGAGAAACAGAAGAAAACAAAGTTCCAGTGAAAGATATCTGATCATTTAACTATATAAGCAGATTTAACTAGATTTTGAGGAGATCTGGCACATTCTTGTTGTGTATATATGTTTTTTAACATGTGAGGAAACAGCCTCAATAGATTAAGTGACTTATCCTAAATGCCATGTCCAAAGCGACACTGTTAAAGACAAGGTCTGGTCTGGAAGTCAGTACTACCTCAGACTCCGGTGCCTTTTCTCTGACATCTCAGTTTATGTCAGCTCTATTTCTCCTAAGCACTATCCTGTATTGCCAACTGCCTGCTAGGCCTCCTATCTAATAAAGAGGGAATATGCTAACTGACCATCACTCCATCACAAAGATGGCTGCACCCACAGCTGAGGCCAAGTTCCCATAAGGAGCCTTAACAAGCAATCAGCAGGGACCTGACGCTATGCCTTCCCCTGCCCCTGTGGGGCTTGACAGGGGACCTCAGGCTGGGTCCCCCCACCCGGCAGGGCTTGACAGGGGACTTCAAGGTGGGCTTCCCGTCCTGGTTATGGGCTAGGGGACCCTAGGCTGCTGCTCCCCTGCCCCAGCAC
>PVJN01061247.1:0-11341 GCA_004026805.1 Lasiurus borealis
TCGAGGAGGACTAGCCTAGCTACTACTGGAGGTGGAGAGAACAGGGGAATAGGAAGGGACGGGTGGAAGGGGGAGTCTACAATCCTCTGCGGGGCAGGAAGGAGGGAGAATGGGTGCGCTGGAGTAGGGAGGGGAGGGGGGGTCTAGGGAGCTCACTCCCTGCAGAAGACGTACTCGGTGTAGCTGGTCCAGATCTTGTCCTCGCTCTGGTCTGCGCTGGCGAAGGCGCAGGTGCCCGTGGAACTGCACGCCACCATGTGGAAGCCCGACTCGGACAGCTTGTCGAAAGCCTGCTCCAGGAAGTTGAACTTGAGGTAATAGCGCGAGGTGTAGCGCTCCGGGGGCCGGTCGGGGTCCCTGCTCTCGTTCAGGGTGTCCCCGAACACCTCCTTGGCTAGCGAGGTCTTGCCGCACACGGTGATGCGCGCCACCCGCCGGAACTTGGCGTCCGCTTGCGCGTCCCGCCCAATCGTGTAGGAGCCGCGGTAGCCGATGGTGATGTAGCCCGAGCGCCGGCTCCCGTCCAGCGACTGGGACGGCGTGAGCAGCGGGCCCGCCGCTCCCCCCGACGGGCTGCGGCTAGCCGGCTCCAGCGTGGGCGACGGCACCCCGGCCGAGGCGCCCTCCTGCTGCTGCTGCTGCTGCTGCTCGGGCTCCGCGTAGCCCAGCGCCAGCAGCTCGTCCCCCAGCGAGCCCTCCTTGGGCACCCCGCGCCTCGCGTGCGGCGGGGGGCCCGGGCCGGGCTGCTGGGGCGCGCCGAGGCGGCGCACGAGCTCGGGCAGCTCGAAGTACTCGGCCTCGCGCTGCAGCCGGCTGCGCTCGGGGAAGTAGTCGGGCAGCACGAGCTGCAAGTCCCGCAGGTAATCCAGGATGTAGCGGAAGAGGAAGCCGTCTCGGTCCAGGAAGAAGCGGCCTTTGCTGTCCCGGGCCAGCTCCTGCGGCTGCTGCTGCGTGAACATGCGCCAGAGCAACGAGTCCGGCACCGACACCACCGTGCAGCGCCGCGTCACATAGACCTGGCCCCCCACGTTCAGCTCCAGGATGTCGGGGAACAGCGGCGGCTCGGCCGAGGAGGTTGAGGAGCCGCTGCCGCCCCCGCCGCCCCCGTTGGGTAATCCGCGGGTGCTGTTCGCCAGAGCCATGGCTAACGGGTGGCCGGGCTGGGGCGGTGCGCGGAGCGGGGCCGCGCGCAGGAGCTGCAGCCGCCTTTCCGGGACGTTCGCTCAGCCCTGCGCCCTGGCCACTTCCGCAGCCGGAGCCGGAGAGCCGGGGAGCCGAGCGGTGCGAGCGCGCCGCTGTGAGCCCGGGGAGCTCGGGTGCGCTCCGCCCGCCTCGCCCGCGCGCTCCAGGCGAGTGCCGGGTCGCGCCCCGCGCGCCGCTTAAGTAGAGCCGCCCGCTCGGGGCGCCGGGGCGCGCAGGAGGCGTGGGCGGCGGCAGAGCGGCGGAGCCTCGCTCCCCAGGGCGGAAGGGGGTAGGGGGAGAAGGGAATCGATTTGCATTTTAAACGCCGAAGCCGCGCCCGGCCGCTGGCTCCACCCAGACTCGCGAGCCCGTGGGGGGGAGGAGGGCCGAGGACGGGTTTCCACTCCTCCCCGACCCGCGCGCTCCAGCCCCTTCCCACTCCCGCCCAACTTTCTTCTTTAGCGAAGTGAGCAGACGCGGCGGGCACAGGCCCCTTCAGAAGAGGAGCCTTCTTCGGGAGGGTGGTCCCCCGTACGCCCTTCGCGTCCCAGCCCCTCCCGGCGCCAGGGGACTCTGGAAGGAGGATGTCAACTTCCCGGCTCCCCGGAGCGTGGACGTGGGCGGCGGCCTCCGGAACCGGCCGCTCTAAACATCGGGGCTGTGGCACTGCCCTAGTCAGTGGTCGGGTAGCTAAAAGTTCTCGAGAGAGACACAACATTTGCAGAGACGATGGGGCCGCCCCAGCCCAGAGGCAGCCACTTCGGGTTCGCATTGACTACTAGCTAGGACCCTCTCCCCACTCTCCCCCCACCCCCCATCCCCACCCCCAGAAATAAAAAGCTAGCCTGGGTGTCCCGCCTTAGGACGCTCTCCGATGGTTTACTTTCTGGGTTAAGAGGCAAACTCATGGGTTGGGCGACCTCTAAAATTGGAGGAAATTAGCTGAAATGGCAACGAGGCCCACTTCGATGAGTTAAAGAAGTGACTCCGCGGTGCCTTCTCCGGCGAGCGACCTCCTCCCGCAGCGCCTCCGCCTCTGAGGCCAGGCTGGAAGAGTTTCGCGAGGCCGGGAATGCTCTGTCTCCGGGTCCATCTCAGCCCTTGGTGAATCGCGCCATAAAACTCAGAGGTGTTGCGGATCTAACGTGATTTACAAAAATTACCTTTCAGTCCCTGCGTTGTTAGCCTCCCAAAGGTCCAGGCGACCCTGCTGTCCCTGCGTGCCTGGGTCATTCATTCTGTTCAGTCCTTTCCAGGTCCCCTTACACTTTTAAAGTCCTTTTTCCTAAATCGCCTCTGGCCTTCTAAGGCCTGCTCCCTGCCACATTGTCATCCACCTGTCACATTGCAGCCCCAAAGACTCCGCCTCCCCCAGGAAGGCCAGCCCTGTGGCTTCCCAGGCGGGCGGGGCCTCCCCGGGTTGCTCCTTCCACGTGCCCCGCCTGAAGCGAAACTCCTTGTGAAATTTCGTATTTGTGAGGGGTTATCTGATCTCTGACTTTGGTAAATAAAACAAAGTGGTCCTGAGCACTGCAGAAAAAAAGGCACAAAAGAAGGTAGTGAAGGATGTTGAGAAACCATCAGGTCAAGGAATATTTGTGGTGCACCTGCTATTTCCCATCTGGTAAAGAATGCAAGGCTGAACAAGCTCCAAGACAGCATTCAGTGTAACTTGGGAGGCAAAGGGTCAGAAGTCTGAGCAGGGATCAGATCAGCTGGGAGTACAGACGGTCAATCAGGGGTGAGATCTTCGTTCTGGATAATAATGTTTACCCCTTAGTGTAACTACCCACTGAGCTTTATAATTTCTTCGTGAATAAGTGTCATTTTTATTTTGAAATGTTTATGTCTGCTGAACTATTATCTCATTCATGTCACTGTGCTGAAATAAGATCAAGCCTCAAACCAGTTCACTTAATTGCAAGTACAGATTTTGATACTTAGTATATATGTGGCCACTCTTTTTTTGTTGTTTGTTCTCCGTGATAATAGATGACATAAAAATTCCAAGTTCCAGTGCTGAATTTCTAGGTGGTTGTGCTACTACTATTATTTGTTGTATCAGTGGCACCGGTTTGACAAAACCAATCTCTTTTCTATGAATCTAAGAAAAGCCTTGTTCATATCAATTCTGTACATATGTTTGTACCATTACTTTGCTCATTATATCAGCAACTACAGGCCCCAGTGCAGAAAATTGATGCACCAGGGAGAGGGGGAGGGAGGGCAGCCTCCTCTCCCCTTAGCCCAGCCTGCACCCTGTCCAATCCAGGACCCCAGGGATCGGGCCAAAACTGGCAATCAGACATCCCTCTTACAATCCGGGACTGCTGACCCCTAACTGCTCACCTGCCTGCCTGCCTGATCACCCCAAATGCCCTCCTGCCTGCCAGGTCACCCCTAACTGTCCCCTCCATGCCAGCCTGGTCACTCCTGACCCCTCACCAGCCTAGTTGTCCCTAACTTCCCCTCCTCCCCCACTGCTGGCCTGGTCACCCCAGCTTCACTCCCCCCACCCCTGCTAGCCCAGTTGCCCCTAATGCCCCTCCCTACCCTCGGCAGCCTGGTCACCTCTTACTGCCCCCTCACCCCCAAATGCCTCTCCTGCTGGCCTGGTTGCCCCATGCATCCAGCTGTTAAGTCATTTGGTTGTCCTTCATAACCCCCCTGCTGGTCTGGTCGCCCCACGCAACCTGCTTATTCAGTCATTTTGTCATCCCTCACTAAACCCCTGCTGGCCTGGTGGTAAGCAGCCAAATTGTGAGGGTGTGAGGGTCAATTTGCATATTACCTCTTTATTATATAGGATTCCTGTCAATTCTGCCTTCAGAATACTTCCAGGCTATTAACATGTTGCACCACCTCCCTGCTACCATCCTGGACCAAGCTGCCTATTATCTCTTGCCTGGATTAGTGCATCAGTGACCTTCTAACTACTTCCACCTTTACCCTCTACAGTTTAGTGTGTGTGTGTGTGTTTATCACCAGAACAAAATAAGGGCTCCTATTGTAACCTAAGTCAGATCATCTCAGTACCCTTCCATGGCATCCATCAGATAAAAACCAGCCCTGGCCACCTTGCCAGTTCTGCTCAATGGTTAGAGCATCAGCCTTGAGAACTGAAGTGTCTCAGGTTCAGTTTTGGTCAAAGGCACATACCTCAGTTTTAGGCTCAATTCCTGGCCCTGGCAGTGTTGCTGCAGGAGGCAACCAATCAATGTATCTCTCTCACATGAATGCTTTTTTTTCTCTCTCTCAAAATCAATGGGTGAAAGGGGGTTATCCTCTCATAAGGATTAACAACAACAAAAGAGCAAAAACCATTTTTTTTCAAACCTGTCTCCTCCCACTTTCCCAGGAGCTCTCTGCTTTGAACCACATTATCCTCCCCCTTTCCCCAGGGCCTTTGCACTTCCTGTTCCCTTTGCTAAAAGACTGATTTCCTCTTTTCCTTATCTTCCTCACCTTGTTCAGGTGCCTCCCTTCTGCATCCAGACCCTTTCTTGATCACCTGTTTAATATAGCACAGCTTCACCCAAGCAGTGTCCCCATTCTCTATTTATTTCTTGAATTTCCCTCCATTAGAATATAAACTCCAAGAGATTTTCGTCTGTTTGATTCATTACAACAGTGGTCCCTGTTATCTGCCATTGGGCTTTGCAGGGTTTCAGTTTGAAAATATTAAATGGAAAATTCCAGAAATAATTCATAAGTTTTAAACTGTGAGCCATTCTGAGTGGTGTGATGAAATCTGGGATCTTCCCACATTATTCCATCCAAACGTGAATCACCCCTTTGTCCAGCCAGCATATTCACTCAGTATTTGAGACCCACCTGTTAGTCACTGAGTAGCCATCTCAGTTATCAGCCTGCCTAGATATCACAGTGCTTGTGTTCAAGTAACCCTGACTTTACTCAATAATGGCTCCAAAGTGTAAGAGTTCTGATGCTAGAAATTCAGATATGCCAAAGAGAAATCATAAAGTGGTTCTTGTAAGTGAAAATTCTCAACTTGAGGTATTTTATCATCTCACATCATCACAAGAAAAAGGGTGAGCACAGTACAATAAGGTATTTTTTTAGAGAGATCACATCCACATAACTTTTATTATACATACTAGTAGTCCTGTGCATGAATCCATGCACCAGTAGCTCTCTGCGGGGCCTGGCCGCTCCTTGCCCATTGCCCCGAGGCTCTCTGTGGCCCAGAGGCCCATCCATGGCCAGGTGCAGAACGTTTGCCTTGTCGCCACAGCAACAAAGCAAGCATTCCTCTAGGCCACTCATACTGCCCACTCTCAGCAGCTGTCCCTCCAGGACTGGGGGACTCCAGCAGGGCTGAGAGGACTGGGTGCTGCCATCCTGTGGCTATGGGCACTGCCATCTTTTTGTGATGGAGTGACAGTTAATTTGCATATTTCTCTTTTATTAGATAGGATTATTAGAATTGTTCTATTTTGTTATCAGTTATTGTTGTTACTCTTTCACTGTGCCTCATTTATAAATTCAACTTTATCATGTGTATTAAAAAGCAATATATATAGGGTTCTATTTCAGGCATCCACAGGGGGTCTTGGAATGAATCCCCCATGGATAAGGGGGAGAGTACAGTGGTACCTTGAGATACGAGTGCCCTAACATACGAAATTTTTGAGATACGAGCCATCGAGCGAGCGATTTTTGCTTTGAAACACGAGCAACACTTGAGATAGGAGTAATTGTGCAGATCAGCCCGCTGCACATGACCCACCAGTTTACCTCGACTCGAGCGTCTCATAGTTTCCCATGCCTCAAGGTTACAGAACCAATCTCGAGGTACCACTGTACTATGCTTCCCCAGTGCCTAGAGCAGAACTGGCATATAACAGGCATTCAATAAATATCTTTGCTTACTCATTTGTTTCACAAATATTTATGAAGGGTCTACTATTATGTTCCAGGTTGTGTGTTAAAAAAATAATCTCTGCCCTCTTAGAGCTTACAGACTTGTAAGCAGATAATAAATATATAGATAAATAAGTTCACTTTAGGTAGAAATAGATGCCATGAAACATAAAACTCTGAAGTGAGATAGAGGGGCTGGGTATGGGGATAGTACTTTATACAGACTAGCTGAGAAGGCTAGTCACATGAAAGTGACATTGACCTGGTAAGAAAGAGAATTCTGGAGGAAGAGCATTCTAGGCAGAGAACAAAGTAAGTTAAAAGGGGTCTGTTAGAAATGAACTTGGTACATCTTACAGAAGTTTATGTATTTTATCATCAGCTTATATTCTGTGAATCTCCAGAGGACCCTTGAAAAGATCAGTACAAGCTCAAATGTGAGAAATACTGCATGCCCACACCTAAACAGCATACTCTCTTCGCTTCTCTCCTTTGGGTAATGTTCATCCACCATAAGCTAGCCTACTACAGAAAACCATTGGTATTTCCTTACAGAAGTTTTCGATGTGAACGGAGAAGACGCATAATGAATGAAATAGTCCTAACCAGTTTGGCTCAGTGGATAGGGGTCGGCCTGCAGACACAAGGGTCCCAGGTTTGATTCCAGTCAAGGGCACATATCCTTGGTTTTGGGCACATCCCCAACAGGGAATGTGCAGGAGGCAGCTGACCGATGTCTCTCTCATCATTGTTTCTAATTCTCTATCCATCTTCCTTCCTCTCTGTAAAAAATCAATAAAATATATTTAAAAAATAATAATGAAATATGCTAACACAAGATTGAAAAAATAATTTTAGTTTTGGGTTTTTGTTTGTTTGTTTGTTTTGGGTTGTTGTTTTTTTGTGTTTTTTTTTGCCTGGTTGGTGTCAGGATGTTCAAGAAGAACTATAATTAGGGAACTTTAATGCTGGGACTTAAACATCTGAGTGTTAGTTTATGAGGGAAGGAAGGACAAAAAGAAAGCCATAGCTTCTTCAATATGTTAAATATACTCATTGTCAGGGGAGTGGAGGATGTGGGAAACCGCTAGCCCTGTGTGTAGTCAGTCCCTATCCAAGTGACACTGTGTACTTTCTTAATAAGAGACAGATCTTGTGTTTTTAACCTATAGGGTGGGGTACAGAAAACATTTGGGTCCTCCATCTCATCGGATTGGTTTTTCCTCCCCCACCTACTACCTTCTCTTCCAATCAGCTTCCCCTCTCAGCTCACCCCCAATTCATTTAGTAAATATTCTGTACAATAAAGATTTGACAAAGAAATGAGGAAGACTAAGAGAAGTATAACGTTAAATGTGGGTGAAGAACTGGGGTGAAATGAAGTGAGTGCCTCTGAGGAGTGAGTTAATTTATACAAAAACAACATGTAAACTGTAAAATACCATTCAAGTGTCAGAATCATGATTTTCCACCACCTTTCATGGTGCCTGACAAGTCTGCTCAATAAATACTGTATAAATAAGTGAATGGTAAAAGTATTCAAATGAATGCTGTGAGGAAAGAGGAGAAGAGACAGAATTAGAAATTTTCCCAAATAAATATTAGTTTACTTCCAATTTTCCCAATGTGTGTGAATCTTTTCTGTATGCAGGCTTTAAAAATCATTGACTTTTTACATTCAGAAGGAGAAAGGAATTGGAAACAGAGAGGTTAAATAACATTAGTTTCAGTAAATCAGGGGATAAAGTTATCTCAATAAAGATTTGGTAAAAGGTATGCCAATATTTAATCTTTAAAAAAGAGAGAGAAAATGCTCTATATTGCCAAAATATTAGGTCTAGAAAATAATGTTCCAATATCACTATTATATTATTTGTATACCTAATCGAATCAGGAAAACAAATGTTAGTAATGCTATAAATTTTAAATTATTTTCATATTCTTAGAAATAGTATTTAAAGCTTTTCCAGGAAACAAGTAATGTTAATAGCAAACATTTATATAGTACTTACTATTGCGTCAGCCCTGTTAATAGAATTATACAGTTAATAGGACATTTAATCCTAACAATACCTCTATGAGCTTGGTTCTGTTCTTACCAAACTTTAAGAAGATCTAATGAGCAAACGATAAGGTGAAACTGAGATTTTAACTTTAGAATCTGTGCTTTTAAACACTATTTCTCACAGCCTCTCACTTCTGTGTTTTGTATGTATTAATAAATAGGTTCCTATTATTTTGCCCCACTTTTCAGATGATAAAGCCAAAGTAAACAGAGGTTAGATAAGCTGACCAATAAAACAAAACTATTTATCTCTACTAAGGGTCAGGGAGGGTTTCCTAACGTCCATTGGTTATACCGTACAGTGTTAGTGACAAGAAAATCAAAGTAGTCACTGTGAAAGAAATAGGATTAGGAAGGAGTTAAGCCCTTGGCTCTCGTTACTGCCTTCTATCGATGTCACAATCCTGCTTCAAATAAGACTCTCTCTCCAAGGACATATTTGAGTCACAGATAGAATGGACACAGTGTTGTCCTTCTCTTTCCCAATGCAGTCCTACACACAATGAATCTGCACTGGCTCTCTAAAATGCCATTATGGTTTGCAAAGCTCCTGATTTCTAGTATGTTTATTCAGTTTTGTTCTGATCTCATGAACGCTAGGCAAAGATAAAGTGAGTCCATGGAAACTACTGAGATCTGTTTTCCAGTATTCAAAGCCAGCAGTGTGCACTGGTCTCTGGGGCTTGCAAAATTGAACAAAATGTCTTCTACTGTGGCTTTACATACCAAACTGGGCATACATAGCAAATGGGGCTTTACATGTCAAAAACAACCTGGACCTCATACACACGGGTGATTCTGGAATTTCTGACCAGCTCCATCTAATTATCAGCATCACTGATGTTTTCTAAGAATTTGAAGGCTTTAGTTTCAAAGGGTGGTATTAAACGTAAAGGTTACCGATGACTGTGTTCTCACATTCTATTCTAGGGCTTCACTATTCTGAGTGTTTTCATATTGTCAGGCTCACTTGATTATCACAGCAATGTCGGGTGGTTATTACTCAACAGTGTCGCAAGGAAAGAAAGAAGCTCAGAAAGGTCAGGTGACTGACGCTTGCAGGCAGCACCACAGTGCAAAGGGCACCTCTGGGTTGGCTGGGATGCAGGGCTGGGATGCATATGGATGCTTTCTGACTCCACCTTCGGTGCTCTTCCAGCTCTCCAGCAGCCCCTATCGAATCAACTCAATTTAACGCCTCCAATGAAGGTTGTCACTCAAAATAATCACCTTGGAGACTATGTACTTATGTGAGAGATGTCAGAACCACTCACAGTTTCTGGCATATCTGATTAGGAATTTTCTTCAGAGCCAGTTTACACAAGAACATTATACCATTACTTTGTACTTATGCCAAAAGTGTGGATTGATCTTTTCTTACATGGCTGTGAAACAGGGCACCTCACTGCAGGACAGCCCACCTGCCTGGGAATAAATGAGGACAAACCAGTTTTCATGAGAGAAAAGACAAGGTGATGATTATCAGGTAGTCACCTTTTGACATTGGGCTTTAAAGATCTCATCCCTGGAGTTCTCTAATGTGCTGAATAGTACTGAGTTTAGGTTACGCAGAAAGAAGGGCTGATTCAACCGCAGAGACTTTAATATGTGGTTCCAGAAAGTCTGCATATTTTTTCACTGTGAGGTTTGGACAAGAAGCCAAGCCACTGGCTAGACTATAATGGGCGAGTTCTTATGTAATTGTAAGATCATTTGCTTGATATAATTAAGGGGTGGAAACTATATTTCCCCAATTTGCTTTCCAGTTACTGCAGAAATGTGCATGATTTTTCACAGTAGGGAAATGGCCTCAAACTATGCTAAACTTTAAATGTACTGTATATTAATAAATATGATTTCTTTTCAGAAAATAAGTTTCTTTTTCTACAATTAAGTATAGATGAGAAAACCATGCACTTTGGAGCTGAATAAACCTTTATTCTTCTCCTGGATTTGTTGCTTTAAAATCTAGAATATTGAGCAAACTTATGTAAATATTCTGAACTTCAGCTCTTTATCTTAAAATGGAGCAAAAAACATCCTTGTAAGATTAAATGAGATGATACAAAGTATTTCATTTCACATCATATACATAAGTTTCTGCCTCCACTACACTTCTGTCTCTTTTTTTAAGGAATAATTGCTATACAATATTATATTAGTTTCATGGGTACAATATAGTGATTCAACATCTTAATACCTCGCATTGTGATCACCCACTATTTTTAGTAATCACCTGTCACCTTGCAACTTATCACATTACTCACTACTAATTTGTGCACAGGGGGCGGGGTTGAAAGGTGGGGGAGGTTGCCTCAGCCCAGCTTGCACCCTCTCCAATCAAGGACCCCTTGGGAAATGTCCAACTGTCTGTGGGATCCGGCCTAAACCAGCAGACAGACATCCTCTTGCAATCTGGGACCGCTGACTCCTAACCACTCAACTTCCTGCATGCCTGATGGCCCCTCACTGCTTCTGCCTGCCTGCTTGATTGCCCTTAACCCCTTTGCCTTCCTGATCACCCCTAACTGCCTCTGCCTGCCTGCCTGATTGCCTCCAACTGCCCTTTCCTGTCAGCCTAATTGCCCCCATCTACTCTCCTCTGCTGATCGGATCACCCCCAACTGCCCCCAGTTGCTAGCTCAATCCTCCTAATAGCTCTCCCCTGCCAGCCTGATTGCCCCTAAGTGCATCTGCCTCAGCCTCACCACCATGGCTTTGTCCGAAAGGACATCCGGAAGGTCTCCAGAAGGTCTCCTGGCCTAATTAGCATATTACTCTTTTATTAGTATAGATATTCTGCTTCACCTACCCCTTCCCCTCTGGCTACCATCTCTTTGGTCTCTGGTCTATGAATCTGTTTTTTTGTTTGTATGTTTGCTTACTTCGTTTTGTTTTAGATTGTGCATATAAGTGAAACCATATACTATTTACATTTTTCTGGCTTATTTCACTCAGCATAAAACTCTCTAGGCCCATCCATATCATCACAAATGGCCCAAATTTCATTCTTTTATATTGCTGTGTAAGATTCCATTGTGTATCACATCTTTATCCACTCATCTATCAATGGGCACCAAGTTTGCTTCCATATCTTGGCTATTATAAATGATGTTTCAATGAACATAGTGTGCATATATATTTTCAAATTAGTGTTTTTGGTTTCTTTGAATAAATACCCAGAAGTAGAATTGCTGGGTCATATGGTAG
>PVJN01061249.1:0-11342 GCA_004026805.1 Lasiurus borealis
ACAATCCTTCTCACTCCCTAACATTAAAAGCAGCTTATTACCAAGTTTCCATGGCGGTCTAACCAAGTATTTACCCAGTATTACCTACCCAAGAGGTTCTCAGAAAACCTGTGGCTCTACCTCCCTCATAACCTTCCACAGTTTCTCAGCATGGTTATAACTGCGATACTTGTTATGAATACAGATTCCTATACCTCACAGCACACTAAATTACTCAAACTCTGGCCCTGGTCAGTTTTGCTCAGTAGTTAAGAGCAACGGCCCACAGATAAAGAATTGCAGGTTCAATTCCTGGTCAAGGGCATGTACCCTGGTTGCAGGTACCTGGCCCCATTCCAGGCAAGAGCGGAGGCAAACATGATGAGTCTCTCCCACGTCAGTTTCTCTCTCTGTATCACTCTAAAAATCAATGGAAAAAATATCCTCAGATGAGGATTAAAAAAAAAAAAGTAAATTACTCAAACTCTGCAACAGGACCAGGAAGCTGTATTTCAACAGGCTCTCTGGTAATTCTAATGTACAAGTTTAAGAATGACAGTTTAACGGCATAAATGCCAGACAGCAATACTTAAAATTACGTTTTTTAAAAATCAAGTAGTGTCCTAGGTGGGTTTGGCTCAATGGACAGAGCATCAGTCTGCGGACTGCAGGGTCCCAGGTTCAATTCCAGCCAAGGACACATACCTAGGTTGCGGGCTTGATCCCCAGTGGGGGGGGGGGGCGTGCAGGAGGCAGCCAATCAATGATTCTCTCTCATCATTGATGTTTCTATCTCTCTTTCCTTCTCCTTTACTCTCTGAAATCAGTAAAGAAATATATTTTTTAAAAATCAAGTAGTATCTACAATAAGTGGCCTCCTTTTGAGGAAAAATTTGGTAAACCATAATACAATGAGAAACAATCTCACCTTTAATTTCGATAGTAAAGATCTTAATAACAGTTGCTAAAAAAATACTTCAATACTGAAAATGTTCAACTTCATTAACAATAAAAATGTAAGTTAAAATGGGTGGCATTTTGTATCTCACTGGCCTAGGGAAAAACTGAATCAAGATACTCCAATAAGATTTAGTAAAATCATCCTGTTTTAGAATACAATGTTTCACATGTTAACATATCTGAAATTAACATGCATTTTTATATTGGAGAGCACCATGTAATTGTTATTGAACAGATATATTCTTAGGAAATGTTGTATCACCAACATGAAAAAAAATGTATTGTGGTAAGAACATTTAACAGATCTCCCCGCTTAAGAGGACAATACAGTACTGTTAAATACAGGCACAATGTTAGACAGCAGACCTCTGGAACTTTCTCATCTTGCATGACTGAAACTTTAAACCTGATTAACAACTCCCCATTCCCCCTTCCCCAGTTCGAACAACCATTAGTCTATTCTTTGCTTCTTATGAGTCCGATTAGCTTACATATCTCACAAGTGGAATCGTACATTTGTCCTTGTGACTTAGCTTATTTCACTTAGCATAATTTCCTCAAGGTTCATTATGTTGTCACATACTGCAGGTTTTAAGGCTGAGAAATATTCCATTGTGTGTGTGTGTGTGTGTGTGTGTGTATGTATATATATACATACACACACACAGTTATATATATATCACATCTTCTCTATCCATTCTTCCACTGATAGATATTTAGGTTGTTTTCACACCTTGGCTATTATGATAGCGCTGCATGAACAGATGAGTGCTAACTCTCTGTTTGGATCCTGATTTCACTGTCTTAGTTTAAACACTCAGAAGTGGGAATGCTGGGTGACATGGTAGTTCTCCAGTTTGCAGAACCTCCAAACTGTTTTCCACAGCAGCTACACCACCTGGCATTTCCACCAACTGCATCCAAGTGTTTCGATTTCTCCACATCCTCACAAAGACTTTTCCTGTCTTTACTCTTCAGATAATAGCCAACAGGTTAAGGCAATATCTCACTATGGTTTTAATGCATTTACCTGATGACCTATTAGCCATTTGTATGTCTTCTTTGGAGCAATATACCTTCAAGTCACTGGCCTACCTTTTAATCTGATTATTGTTTTGCTATCACCAGCATTCTTAATGTTTACTGTGAAAAAATACAGACTACAACTTTGAGTCAAAAAATAACATACAAGGCTCTGGCCAGTTGCAGAGTTGGTTACAGCATCAGCCCTTGAGTTCAATTCCCAGTCAAGGGCATCCTACCTCAGTTGCAGGTTCCCAGCACCAGTAGTGGTGGGAAGCTGCTAATTAATGTCTCTCTCTCTCAGGTGGATGTTTCTCCCTCTTTCCCCCCCTTCTCATTCCTCCCTTCCACACTCTATAGAAATAAATGGAAAAAAAATATATTCTAGTGAGAAATAATAAAAACAACAACCGTACAACATAGAATAATTGGACTAAACGTGGAGCTTTAAAAATACCATATTTTTTAAAAAATGCCATATTTAAATTGGCTATTTTCTCCCTTATAATGTATGATAAAAATTTCTCTATCTATACCTAAAAGATATAAATATAAAATAAAAAAATCTAAATAAGAATGTATTGTGTCAGTTTAACAGAAAGTTTTTTTCTTAGCAACTCATAAATTGATAGTATACCATATGATCAATGGTTGACATTTAAATTATACTAGTGACTTTAAAAAGCAATATGACAGTATCAAAGGCCAAAAAAAGTCCACATTCAAGAAACCCAAAAATCCTACTTCCAAGAATTCATCCAAGTGAAAGTATTCAACAATAAAAGGCTATATGGTGTCATATGGTGTCATTCAAAAGCAAACAAGAAAAAGACTATCACAGTATCGAGCTATGGTGAATTGGTTACAGAAATTATGATACAATAATTAAATCTGTTAATTAAATAATAATTAAATAATTAGAGTACTGTAACATTAAAAATTAAGAAAATTATTTAGACTTGTGCTATGGACATATCCAAAACTGTATAAGGAACACTGGTAAGTTTATTCAGTAGTGGGTTTTCTTCAAGTAACATATACTCATACAGTACTTTACTTGAGTACCTGACAAAAATTAAAAATAAACTGGAGATCCAAGATAACAAGAGAGTAGGTGGAAGTTACACTTACCTCCTCCCAAGGTCCAAACTGGAATTACAACTAAATTATAGAACAATCAAACTGAATAAGCAACTACATCAAATTAAAAAGTTTTTGTGGCCCTAGCTGGTTGCTCAATGGTTCGAGCATCAGCCTAAGACCAAAGAGTTGAGGGTTCAATTCCTGGTCAGCCACATGCCCATCAATGTTTCTCTCACTCTCAAAAAAAAAAAAAAAAAATCCAAGCATATCCTTGGATGAGGATTAAAAAAAAAAAGTTACTGAATAATACATATAAAATAATACCATGTTTATAAAACTCAAAAGATACAATATAGTCTAGGAATATATGTCTAATAAAACTACAAAGAAAAACAAGCAAACGATAAAAGCAAGCATAGAGAAGGGAACACTATTAGGAGGAACATTCTATCACTAAGCATACACAGTATTTTAAAGATATAATTCTAATCCTGTATTTGCTAAGGCAGTTGAAGAAATCACAGGGGTGGTTTTATAATTACTATTTTAATTCTTAGCATTAGTATTACATTTCCTTGTATGTCTGAAATACTTTATAAATTTAAGAATTTTGTGTACACTATAAAAACTATCTGAAAAAAATGTATCTACATGTGAACAAAAAATATTATAAGTAAAAAAATAGGATCTGGGGTAATGTTTTCCTCACATGAACATTTTCTTTAGTATCTTTTACAATGAACGTTATTTTTAAACCATTTTTAAATACTAAGTATGGCAAGCACCCACCTGATCACTAAGCAAAAGCTGGTTTCCTCCTTGATACAAAACATCACAAAGCATGTCCACATCATTATTCAGTCTGGACAGAAACAAAGAATGTTCTTGAGCAGATATTGCCAATTGATTTTGTACTAAAGAAACATCCTGTTTTAATTTCTTAGCCACTTCCTCCAGGTTTTCATGGGTTATAAACAGTTCTTTCTTCTTATTCTCTCCTTCTAAAAGCTGATGAAGCCTAAAATGTGAAAATAAAAATTAGAGAAAGAAACCCTAAAGTCAGTATAGTTTTCAAAGTTACAATCCACTGTATAGAGGCATCTTTTGGGATAGTTAACAACTTAAAAAAATATTAATCTGTCTGCTGTTAAACAAAGCAACTGAAAACATTCCAACTAAAATATTCTCTCACTGAGCCAGCGTGGCTCAGTGGCTGAGTTTCAACCTATGAACCAGGAAGTCACAGTGCCATTCCCAATTCTCGGTCAGGACATATTGCCCTAGTTGCAGAGAGGGGAGGAAGGGTTTAGAAGTAGGGGGCATAAAGGAGGCAGCCGATCAATGTTCCTTTAGCATGGGGGTTTCTATCTCTCTCCCTTGCCCTTTCTCTCTAAAACATTAAATGTTTTTAAGTAAAATGTTTAAAAAGTAAATAGCAAAGAGCTACAGAAATAGTAATAGCAAACTTGCTATTTCAATCCTGATGAGCCAGGAGTTCACTTTACCACTTCAAACATTATTGGCAGGAAAATCCTACCAGGCAAATGGTAAAACGAGAGACAGTACTTCATGCCTGAACAAAAGGGTCTCTGCCCTTTTCCTTATAATCTTTTACACACACACACACACACACACACACACACACACACACACACGAGGCCCGGTGCATAAAATTCATGCAGGGGGGGCAGAGGGAGGGATCCCTCAGCCCAGCCTGCGCCCTTGGGCCTAAACCAGCAGTCAGACATCCCTCTGGCAATCAGGGACGTTGCATGCACCAGTGACCATACTTTTCATTCAGGTGAAAGGTATCTTACTGTTGTATGGGCAGCTACATTTTTTGCCCTGATTATAAAAAGTAGTACATAACATGATCTTTCTGAGGCAGCAGTATCATTTCCCCCATCTTATGGGTGGAAAAACCGAAGCAGAGAGAACTGGCTTTGTCACACAGATATAAGGGTCAGAATCAGGCTGACCACAAATGTGCAAGCCAGAGTCCATACATGTCATTGCTGCATCATCGTCTTTTCAATGTTCGAGTAGCCTGGCCAGGTTTTAATTTTTAAATCTGAGACTGTTCCCAATATATAGGGTGGGGTCCCTAGGCCTGGCTGGCAATCACAGGGCCTATCTGTGGGGTGACTGGTGGGCAGGCAGATGGGGGAGCTTACCCCCTCCAGCCCTGGTTAACGGTTTGGCACCATCTGCTGGCCAGTCCTAACCCCCAATCACCACTGTCGGTCATCTCCCCCTGGTGGTTAGTGCGCATCATAGCGACTAGTCGTTCTGCCATTCAGTCGATTTGCATATTAGAACTTTATTATATAGGATATAATTACATATATATAATATATATTCATGTTAAATGTGGAAGTAGCTTCTCGAGAGCTGATATGTATTTAATTATTTTAATAAATTGCAACAGATGTCATAAAACTAGTCAAGCCCCAAACTGCCAACTTTGTTCTTGTGGGAACTAACCAATTTCAGGGGACAACGTTCACATAAATCATGTCAGTGCCACCCTCTGAAAGTTTGCAATGAGGCAGCCCCATCTAGGCCCTTCACTTCATGAATTAAAAAAACACACAAAGGATTAGATGATTTTCCTCTTGTCCTAGAGAAAAATCAGGAGTAGGATCCAGATTCTTGAGACCTTTGTTTTTGTTAGTTTTTAAATGTTTTTATTGATATCAGAGAGGAAAGAAAAGGAAGAGATAGAAATATCAATGAGAGAGAATCTTGATCGGAAGCCTCCTGCATGCCCTGACTGCAAGCCTCAAGCCCTCAACCCGGGCATGTGCCTGACCGGGAATTGAACCATTACCTCCTGGTTCATAGGTTGACATTCAACCGCTGAGCCACGCCGGGCAGGCAAGGCCTTTGACTACTTTAGCCCTCCAATTTCAGTGTCCCCATACCATCAACTGCTTACATTCAGGAAAGGTAGGGAGCTAGCATTCATTCTCAGTGATTCACCTGACTAGACCCAGAATTGAAGTCTTCTTCCCTCTCTACTGCTACCTTCTCCAAATGCAGTCAATTCTCTATCCAGCAATACCTATTGCACATAAACTATATGCAAACTTCCTGCGGTAAACTCCTGCCCCCAATCTATCACAAGGCATCTAATGGTGTTAAAGATGATTAAGACATAGTATATATTCATTCCTCCAACCCCATTCTCTCAGCTCTACAAAATCTACTTCCACATTTAACATGAATGGTTAAGGGAGCAAGTAATTAAAGGAAAAAGAGGCATATAAAAGTGGGAGAATAAAAAGGCCAAAAAATGGAATGCAAGGAATTTTTTAATCTTCCACAATTTCCACTCAAACTCTCTCTAGTATTTAACAAAACTAACGGGAAAATAATTACTTACAACAGAAACAATGAAGCATACCTGTGAGTAGAATAATCCTTGGTATCAATGGTACTCCTCGGATTTATCTGCTGAGATACTGATGGGTCAGCTAGCATTTCTAATTGCTTGTGGAGCATCATATTACTTTGACTAAGTTCATGAACCAATTTTTCAAGTTGACGATGTACGTCCCAATGCTTTCTCATTTCAATTTCATATGATAACTGCAGAAGTTCAAACGATGCCTTTTGCTTTAACAACTGATTTAAAATGAACTCTTGTCTTTCTGTATAATAGTCTTGTTTGGCAATCTGCAGATCAAAATCTCCCTTCACAACTGGCATATTCAGTAACTGGGCATTCATTTTTACCACAGCAGGCAAACTTTTGTCTTTTATATGAGTAATTTGTTCTTTGAGTTTCAGAATCTGAATGTTCAAGCTAGAAATTTTAGCATCCAAATCTTTTCCAAGAACCTACACAAAGAAAGCAATTATATTTCAAACTGTATGTATAAAGTTCAAATAGTTTTAAATTTATTTTCACTTTCTATTTTAGATTAGCAGATAATATGCTCAATAAAAAAAAATTTCCTATTTGCAAAAGCAAAAATCAGTTTAAAAAGAAAAGGTGTGGACGAAGTCAAGGGTAAAGCCAGTATGAATTGCTAAATTTTAATGCTATTACTACCATGTACACATACATATATATATAGTAATGTTTAGCAAAATAGAGATCTTGTCATTATTTTAAAAATTATTAGAACACTACTTGGCTAATTGCAAATGTATGCTATTTTAATTTTCTCAAAATTAATACCTATTTTTCTAGCTTGTCATCTGATTTTAACAATTCTGTCTTTAACAAGACTTCATACATTATTCCAAAGTTTGTCAGTTGTAGTAACTGGTATTCAGTTTCAGAAAGTTATTTTATTATATAAAGAGGAAGGGAGGGGGAGGTAAGAAGAGGGAGGGAGATGAGAGAGGACAGAGAGAGACATTAATTTGTTTCACGTAGTTTCCTGTATCTCTTCATTCATTGGTGGTTTCTTGTGCATGCCCTGACCAGGGACCAAACCAGCAACGTGGGCACATAGGGCAATGTTCCAACCAATGGAGCTACCCAGTCAGGGCTCAAAAAGTTGTATCTTTACTCAAGTATCTAGTGGTTAAATTATCAATAAAGCAAGATGTCCAAGACAGCAAGTGACTATCTGCAATACAGCTATATATTCTCAACAAAGAATCAGGATTTCCAGTCCACTGAACTGGATCTCTGGCTTCATTAGCACTATATTCTGGTCAGAGCAAACAAGGCAGAGTACAGTAACACAACAACAAGGCTCTTTCTCATAAAAACAAAGTTCATTCATCATAAAAAAGGGAATTTCAGTGTGTCTGTATCTGAAACCAACACAATTTCAAATTCAGAATACAAAAATACTTTTGTTTAAAAGTAGTCCGATAATGTGGTTGGGGCTGTAATTACTATTTCTGCCCTCCACTAACATGAGGACCTATTTGTATGAAACACTGACACACATCACAACTAAGCAATGAACAAAGAAAAGGTAATGACTTCCTATAGCCCCTTCCTAAAACACTTTAATATCTACTATATCCATTACTAAAAATCACAGTATTCATAATCCAGCCCAATCACTCATACTTACTTTGCTAGTGAAGCTATGAAGATTCTCCTCTGCCCATTTTATACTTGATTTCATGCTCGAGTTACGTGCTTTCAAGTGAATTAACTGGTGCTGGGCACAAATGTATGCTAGCTGCAACCTCGCCATCTCCAGCCGTCTCTCCTCCGGGGTTTCCTGGTCATCATAAGTAGATGGGGCTTGCATATCAAAAAGCTGGAAGTTTTCTTCATTTGAACTTTCAAATACTTCTTGTATGCCCTGAAAGAACTGTTTTTTGGTATATAAGGTCAATGCCGCTGTGCATTGCTCTTCCTGGCCGAGGTATTTTTCCAAGGGAATCTGAGATAAAAACACCGGAGGATTTGTCCCCTGACCCAGACTCGGGGGCCTGAAGAACACCATCAATTTGGCGACTCCGTCCGCGAGAGCCTGAAGTTCATTCCTAATCTTAGTGCTCACGGCATTGAGCATCCCTTGGCTCTGCTTCAGCTTTTTGGCGGCGGCTGCTTCTTTAGCATTTAACCTCAGGGACTTGTGCCTGGTGACCGAGGCCATCACCTGGCCCTTGTTCCGTCGCTGAATCCTCAGATTCTTCACTTTCTGCAGAGCTCGGACCTCCTCCTCTAATTTCTCTAGGTCTGCGTCATCGTCCGGGGTCGGAACCTCCACGTCCGAGGTTCTGCAGGTTCTGAGAGCTTCCTCCAAGGCCGCTCCCTCCAGAAGGGGCCGGCCGGATTTCTGCAGGGCGCCGAAAGCTTCCAGTTCTTCTCGGGACAGCACGTTCTGCTCGCTCACCGTCCCGCAAAACCACCTCAGGAACGACGCACCCTCCGCCGTCTCAAACAGCCAGTCAAAGTCCTCCCCGTTGAGGGCCTCCGCTTTGGGATAACCGATTTTTTTTAACGTCTCCACAAAGTCTTTTCCGCAGCTCATGGTTTCACTCCCCACGTTTTCTGGAAGCGACACGGGTGTACGGAACGGATACTTAGACAATACATCCAAATACACACACACACACACACAGAGCTAATTTTATGTAAAGTCCACAGAGAAGGGGAGAAATGTTTTTAGAATATATAATGATTTCTCCTAGGGGAAAAAAAAACAGGTGTTAGACCACAAAGAAGGCGCCTTTAGAACAGCGGTTCTCAACCTGTGGGTCGAGACCCTTTGGGGGTCGAATGACCCTTTCACAGGGGTCGCCTGAGACTATGGGAAAACACCTATTTCCCATGGTCTTAGGCACCAGCACACCGCTCCTCGGTGTAGCCATGTCGTTTACTGTTGTTATAGGAAGACTATTGCCCATGCTATGCCACGATTCAAGACAAAAATTTCATTTATTTGTAACGAGAAATAAATATTTCACACTATACAATTACATATTGTCTTTTGTGATTAATCCCTATGCTTTAATGATGTTCAATTTGTAACAACGAAAATACATCCTGCCTATCACATATTTACATGACAGTTCATGACAGTAGCAAAATGACAGTTATAAAGTAGCCACGGAAATAATTGTATGGTTGGGGTCACCACCCCATGAGGAGCTGCCTTAAAGGGTCGCGGCCTTAGGAAGGTTGAGAACCGCTGCTCTGGGATAAATATCCAATGACACCTGGTGCCATCTAACCCAGCGGCGGCTGAATCCCACACGTTTGACCATGAGGGGGCGTGACTTCGGCCTGAAATAACGAAAACCTCCTGTTTCCCCCCGGCAGAGTGAGTGGTTCAAAACACCCGCGGCGTCATTTAGCACTATATTTAAGTTTTATTAAATATATAAACTTAATTAAATTTTATATATTTTTAAAATATATTTTAATTTTTTACAGAGAGGAAGGGAGAGGGATAGAGAGTTAGAAACATCGATGAGAGAGAGAGACGTCAATCAGCCGCCTCCTGCACGCTCCCTGCTGGGGATGTGCCCGCCACCAAGGCCCATGCCCTTGACCGGAATCGAACCCGGAACCTCTCAGTCCGCAGGCCGACGCGCTATCCACTGAGCCACACCGGTCTCGGCTAAATTTTCTATTCGATGCACGGCGTCATCAGCACTATATTTAAATTGCATTTAAGTATAAATGTTATTAAACATATACATTAAATTTTCTATTCGATGCACGGCGTCATCAGCACTGTATTTAAATCTTATTAAGTACAAATGTTATTAAAAATATAAATTTTGTTAAATTTTCTATTCGATGCACGGCGTCATCAGCACTGTATTTAAATCTTATTAAGTACAAATGTTATTAAAAATATAAATTTTGTTAAATCTATTCGATGCACGGCGTCAAAACGAAGATCCGGCCGCGGGCCGTTCCGCAGCACCCTCCCCGGCGAGAAACAGAAATTTTAAAAAAAGGAAAGTTCGCCACCTGCACACTCACCTCAGCGGCCGAACCGGTCTCCGCCCGTCACTCACCGAGCGCCGCGCCGGCAGGACCACCCGGTGCCGGGAGGACCGACCGGGGCGTCAGGAACCGCGCGCCCCGACGGCCGGGAGACCTGACTATGTGTGTCCTCCCCGCCCGCCGTCCCCGTCCCGCTCCCCCGTCACCGCGACATCCCTCCTCACCTCCCCGGGCGGCCCGTCTGTCCGTCACTGACGGCGCGGGACACGCCCCCGACCCCGCGTCCCCGGCCGCCACGTCCCCGGGCCCACGGCTCCCCGGGGCCTCTCGCTCCCTCAGCCCGCGCCCCCGCTCCCAACCCCGGCCGCCGCTCTCCCGCCGCCGCCCCGGGCGCCCCCACGGCCTCCCCCGGCCTCCCGCCTCCGGTCCCGGCGGACCCCGCCTGCGCCGCTCCCGCGCTCCTGAGCGCCCCGGGGGCGTCCGGACAGAAGAGGCGGCGGCCCAGCGCTGGACGCCGCTCCCTCAGCCCCGCGCCCCGCACGGCCGGGACCGCGAGGCGGACGACACGCACCTGAGGAAGCTCAGGCCGCGCCCCTCAGCGGCCGGCGTCCCGCTCCGCGCCTCGCCGCGCACTACCTCACGGGAGCGCTTCGCCCCGCGCGCGCGCGCAGAGGACCCAGTCGGAGCCGCGAGGCGGCTGTCTGCGCAGGCGCGGAATACACCGCCGCAGGGCGGCAGGAGGCGGGCAACTACTTTCAGGACGAGCGCTGATTGGCTCTCTGCGGGACAGGGGCGGGGCCAGGTGCTCGGGGGCGGGGCTGAGGTCTCGGGGAAGGTCGGCCTCGGGGGACCCGCTGGGCTTTGGAGGTCCGGCCGCCCGCGTCCCGGTTCCTCCGCTCAGCTCAGCCGCCCGCCC
>PVJN01061250.1:0-11342 GCA_004026805.1 Lasiurus borealis
CCCCCCGACTGTCTGTGCCCATCGGCTATGCTTCTCTGCACGGATGCAAGTCCTATGGTTGATTTATTCCCCCCGCCCCCTCTCCCCTGCCTGCCCTGTGAGGTTTGATGGTCTGTTTCGATGCTTCTCTGGCTCTGGATCTCGTTTTGTTCATCAGTTCATGCTGTTGGTTCTATTCCACGGAGGAGTGAGATCATGTGATCGTTATCTCTCTCCGAATGGCTTATTCTGCTCCGCATAATGCTCTCCGGGTCCCATCCGTGTGGTTACAAATGGCCAGACTTCTTTTTGGGGCGCTCAGCTGTGATCCAAGAGATCACACGTGAAAGCAGCTGATTGGACCGAGAGCCACACATCTTGGGGGTGAAACTGAATCATCAGGGGAATTCTGGCACTTGGGGAACTGGTTGAGAGCTGATCAGCTTGTGCCTTTGTTAGAGACCCTAAAAGAACAACTCAGCCAAAGGACATCTGTCGTATGTTTGCGAAGTACCGGATTGAATGAGTTCTTAGAATGTCCTAGCCCCATTCGGAGACTCAGCGCTCAGCTGTGTGTGACAGCATGTGCATGAGGCTTCCTTCGGAAGGCAGGGATTTAACAGTGATGGCCTGTGTCAGCGGCTCTCCAAACAGGCAAAGTCATGTCCTTAACTACCGGCCCTCAACCCAGTGCTAAATCCAGGTTTGCATCAATCAAACATTTCTAAGAGACTTTCTGCACGGTCTCTTTTTCCACATTATTTCTAATAAGTATTAAGATCATGTTATTAGGTGACATCACTGACAGGGGCATTGTTATTTTGTATTGTCCCAAGATATTAAAACAAACACACACACACACACACACACACACACACACACACACACACACACACAGCCTAAATGGCTCAAGGATCTAGGAAGTACAAAGACTCTAACAAACTGCTTTCTAAAATGGCCTGTACGGCCCTGGCTGGCTTGGCTCAGTGGATAGAGCGTCTGCCTGTGGATTGAAGGGTCCCATGTTCGATTCCAGGCAAGGCCACATGCCTGGGTTGCGGGCTCGATCCCCAGTGGGGCGTGCAGGAGGCAGCCAATCCATGATTCTCTCTCATCATTGATGTTGCTATCTGTCTCTCCTTCTCCCTTCCTCTCTGACATCAATAAAAGAAATATATTTAAAAAATAAATGAATAAGATGGTCTGTACGTCAGAGCAGGTGGCACTACTCTGCACTGATACCGCACTACCATCCATACCCAACCCCAGAGTAAGGGTGCCTAAAGGACAATTAACTGAACTCTCACAGCCACGAGCCGATAGAAGGATGGTCGACCAGAACACACATATCTACCATTTGGGAGGGAGAGTATGAACTTAATGTGTACCAGGCCTCTCCGCAGATGAAAGAGCCTGTGGGAATCCCCCGGTGCCCAGAATTTGTATGTAATGTGTAGCAGATGAATAGTAAGAGGACAAAAGGAATTGATTTTTAACATTGGAACGTTTCTCGGGAGAAGAGGGACAAAGGGAAGTTTATCCACACTTCCATTGCTGACTTTTTCATCATTAAGTTAACCTAGACGTCCATTCGGTGTTATTGGCATCTGTGGCTTAGATATAGAAGGACCTTGTTTTGTGCTTTTTTAAAAAAAAAAAAAAAATCATTTGCATCTTTTGGAGAGAATTTGTCCCGCTCTCTTCAAGTCAGGAAGACGTGAAGGCACCAGTTGTTAGCATTATGAAAACTTGGTAACTTTCACATGGATGTTTCAGGTCTGTGATTCAAGTTGAGTTTCTTGTAAATCACTAAATTCTAAGAGGAAATGTAGGGAAGGAAATTGAGAATAAGGTCTTTGTATGCATCCTATAAGATGCTCTAATGCAGTGGTTCTCAACCTTCCTAATGCCATGTCCCTTTAATGCAGTTCCTCATGTTGTGGTGTCCCCCAACCATAAAATTATTTTCGTTGCATTAGGAAGGTTGAGAACCACTGTTCTAATGCCTTCGTGTCTGTAAGCTTTCGATCTTTATTCATAAAACCTGTATAGAATCTGTATGATCTTCACCCTGGAATTCAGCATTATAAGAATACTAGCGGCCCGATGCACAAATTTGTGGGATCCCCTGTGGGGTTCCTTGGCCTGGCCTGCAATCGGGGGCGATCGGGGATCATCTCCCCCAGTTGGGGGAGGAACCGCAGGAGGTTGGCTGTGGGAGTGCACTGACCACCAGCTGGGGCAGCTTCTGTGTTGAGCGTCTGTCCCCTGATGGTCAGCCTGTCGTCATAGTGACCAGTCAACCAGTCATAACGATTGCTTAGGCTTTCATATATATAGATGATGTATCAAATAGTAGCTATGGTAGTAGCAGATAGGATGGAAAAAACCTAGGTAGGAGTGATTTTCTGCAGTTATTGTTTTTCTTTTGAGATCTCTCGAGAAACTGATCTGTAATATGGCACTATCCTTATCTTCGGCGACACTTTCTAAGGATTGTAAAGCACAGTCTGCCAAGAAGAAGGGGGTGGAACTCAGAGGGCCAAATTTAATTCCTGGTTCCGTCTCCCACAATCCCGTGGCTTTGAGACGGTCACAGAGGCTCTACAAGCCTTGGTCCTGCACATGATGTGAAGAGGTGTGAAACTGTCTTATCCAGTGGCTAGAACTTGGAGACATGATAGTTGTGTTTTTTTTTTTAATATATTTTACTGATTTTTTACAGAGAGGAAGGGAGAGGGATAGAGTTAGAAACATCGATGAGAGACAGACATCGATCAGCTGCCTCCCACACACCACCTCCTGGGGATGTGCCCGCAACCAAGGTATGTGCCCTTGACCGGAATCAAACCTGGGACCCTTCAGTCCACAGGCCTACGCTCCATCCACTGAGCCAAACCGGTTTCGGTGAGATGTGACATGAGGGAACTCACCCGTCTAGCGTCACACAGCTGGGGGGTGGCAGGATCTACCCGGGAGCTCAGAGCATGCTGTCAGTCCATCCAGGTTCCAAAGAGCGGAAGAAGGGTCTTTCCATGAGGACCACGGCAGTGATTTGGGGGTGCAGGTACAGAAACGCAGCGCAGGTGCTGTTTCCTACTTTTCTCTTTAAACTGCAGGGCCACTTTCCAAGACTTGAGCAGGATGGAGCAATCTCTCCAACGATGAAGCCCCTTTTCTGCAAAAGTAATGTGGACATTTTCCTGAGAGAGGGAGAGAAAGATAGGCGAGAAATATTTCATTTGAATGTAGCTGGGTATCTCCAGACTTGCACACCAGTCTATATGGAACAAATTAAATTTGTATCTCGAGGTACCACTGTATTCTAATTTCACATGTTTTGAGAGCAACAGCATGAGGCATCATCTGCCCTATTTTCCACAGTCCTTTATCACGAGATAGAGGACAGGTTGTGGCTAGAACATTCTTTTTGTTCTTCCCCTTCCTCATTTGAAGCCACTCCGATTGTACATAGGTATGCATTCCTTGCCTAGAGCATATGATCTTTCTAATCTGACTCAATAAAACTCCACCTGTAGCTTGTAGAAAAGCACAACTTCTCTCCTTCTGGGGGACTTTAAGAAATAACCTAGCCTTAGCTGGTCTGGCTCAGTGGATAGAGCATCGGCCTGTAGACTGAAGGGTCCCAGGTTCGATTCCGGTCAAGATCACATGCCCAGGTTGTGGGCTCCATCTCCAGTAGGGGGCATGTAAGAGACAACCGATCAATGATTCTCTCTTATCATGGATCTTTCTATCTCTCTCTCCCTTCCTCTTTGAAATAAATAAAAAAATATTTTTAAAAAAGAAAAGAAAGAATCTGAACTTTGGAGTCAGAAGACCAGAGTTGTAGCTTGTGGAGTGGCTGTTCCTGCGTTTCTTTTGAGCTGTTGACATTAAGGACCTCTTCTCTCTAAAATACCTGAATTCAGCCTCTCTCTGCCTGCCTCCGTCTGCCTCCGTCTTCACACGTGTCCCATGGACCGAATAATGCCCATTCTGCTTAGAAAACCCAGCAGCGGCTCTGAAAGGCACGCTGCAAAGGATGGAAAAGTTCCAGAAGGAAGCAGGGGCTGGAAGTAAGGGAATTGCAGAAAACAGCGGGAGGAAAGTGTGGAGTGAGGCTAACAACGCGAGGGTATTGAGTGTCGGGGGCCGTGTCACGCATCGTTCAAACAGGAACGCTTTTCAGAGTGAAAGGGTGAGCTTGCCCCTGGCTGGTGTAGCTCAGTGGATAGAGCACCAGCCTGTGAACTGAAGGGTCCCAGGTGCGATTCCAGTCAAGGGCACATGCCTGGGTTGCAGGCTTGATCCTCATTGGGGGTCATGCAGGAGGCAGCCGATCAATGATTCTCTCTCATCATTGATGTTTCTCTCTTTCCCTTTCCCTTCCTTTTGAAATAATAAAGGTACATAAAAAGCCGAGACCGGTTTGGCTCAGTGGATAGAGCGTTGGTCTGCGGACTGAAGGGTCCCAGGTTCGATTCCGGTC
Source organism: Lasiurus borealis (assembly GCA_004026805.1). Classification (NCBI taxonomy): domain Eukaryota; kingdom Metazoa; phylum Chordata; class Mammalia; order Chiroptera; family Vespertilionidae; genus Lasiurus; species Lasiurus borealis. The sequence continues at coordinate 4,472 of PVJN01061250.1, forward strand.
AAGGGCATGTACCTTGGTTGTGGGCACATCCCCGGTGGGGGGTGTGCAGGAGGCGGCTGATCGATGTGTCTCTCTCATCAATGTTTCTAACTCTCTATCCCTCTCCCTTCCTCTCTGTAAAAATTTAATAAAATATATTAAAAAGAAAAAAGGGAAAAAAAAGGACAGTTGGCTGAATCTGGCCATCAGAAACTTTTTCTTTTCCGTATTTATTTCCTCTTTTTACACCTATATAGGCCCTCCTCTTCTCTCCCCCCCTGCCCAGTAAGACAGGGCCTATTTCAAAAGAACCCACACCAGCTCTTCTTTGAGATCCGTATCTTGCTGTAGCTTAGGACCTTCAATGGTCAGCAAACTGCGGCTCTGCGAGCCACCTGCAGCTCTTTGGCCCCTTGAGGGTGGCTCTTCCACAAAATACCACGGCCTGGGTGAGCTTATTTTGAAGAAGTGGCGTTAGAAGAAGTTTAAAAAATGTGGCTCTCCAAAGACCTTTCAATCGTTTAGCTCTGTTGACTGATAAGTTTGCCGACCACTGGCTTAGGTGATCGGAGCAAGCTACTGCCCTGTGTCCCCGAAAATATGACAGTGTCTTATATTAACTTTTGCTCCCAAAGAGGCACTAGGTCTTATTTTCAGGGGATGTCTTATTTTTCCATGAAGAAGAATAAGGTACACATTTATTGTTGAACAAAAAAAAAAAAGAAAATTTATTACCTGTATACAATACAGTAGTAATTGTCATCACAAACCAGCTCACTGATTGTCCTGCAGACTCAAGGGTTGCAGGTTCGATTCCAGTCAAGGGCACGTACCTTGGTTACAGGCACATATCCAGTGGGGGTGTGTGCAGGAGGCAGCTAATGGATATTTCTCTCTCATCGATGTTTCTGACTCTATCCCTCTCCCTTCCTCTCTGTAAAAAAATCAATAAAATATATTTTAAAAGAAGAAGAAGAAGATAGTCTAACAGGAAGGGCGGGGAAGGACGGTGGGCAGTAACCTGAGATGGGAAAGGAAGGGACCATGGGAGCAGGGTCTGGGATGGGGGTGGGGAGGGTTTGCACTGAGTGGCTGCAGGGACTTAAAACAATCTGCGTTTCCAAGCGGAGTTCCCGAAGTCTGGGGCCCACATGTTGCCAGGGACTGAAAGGGACCACACGGGAGAGTCGGGGTTAGGGAATGCTGACTTGGGGGGCGGGGAGCATCCTGGACAGCAGCTCAGGGAGGAAAGGAGAGCTGGGGACATGGGCGCAGGCGTCATTTTCTCACATCTCACAGTTGAACCAGGAAATCCTGACCCGGGAGCGGGTGGAAGAGAAGCTTTGCTTCTTCTTCTTCTTTTTTCTTTTTTAAAATAATTTTATTGATTTTTCACAGAGAGGAAGGGAGAGGGACAGAGCACTAGAAACATCGATGAGAGAGACATCAACCAGCCACCTCCTGCACACCCCTACTGGGGATGTGCCTGCAACCAAGGTACATGCTCTTGACCGGAATCGAACCTGGGACCTTTCAGTCCACAGGCCAAGGCTCTATTCCTTGAACCAAACCGGTTTCAGCTGCTTCTTTTTTTTTTTTTATGCCAGCTTCCCCCTCACCAAATATTTAGAAGAAAGGGAACAAACAAAAGAAGAAGAAGTGATAGTTGAGGAATTAGAATGCTGACATATCGGAAACCAAAATCAGGGGGAATTTCACCCGGGGCAGTTGGAAAAGTGGGGGGCAGGGAAGTGTGAGTCCTGGTGAGTCTTTAGAAAGCCTAAGGACAGCAGTGGGGATGGAGAAGGGAACCGGGCACCAGTGCGGTGTCAGGGGCAGGAAGTGGGAATTTTCTTGGTGTGACCGTCCATGCCCGTCGGAGGAGAAACCCAGGTCAGGCTGACTCTGAAGCCCCTCAACATCGGAAGCCTTTGTCCAGTACCATCGTGATTCCCTGCCCTCGGCGCTCCAGATGCCTGGCCCACCTCTGTCCACGCTCAGGACTTGAGCCCACCCGCCTTGCTGACTTTATTCCTGCCAGCAAAGGTTCTGAGAGCGAGCTGGAATGGATAGAGTGTGGCATTCTCGAAAGTGTTTGGACAGCAGTGCTAAGACCTGGGGGAATCAAACGTGGGCGCTGTACTCTCACGTCTGTGTGATTGTACGTAAGTCACTTACTCAAAAGTTGCTTATTCTTGGAGCCTCGGTTTTCTTGGAGTCTCGGTTTCCTTCGCTGCCACGTGTATTGTAAAGTGGTTTAAAACCTTTGAGTGCAATGTAAGATGGGATCTTTCATGTGAGTGTAGGTTGTGCTATCTTGTGTGGAGTTCTTTTAATTTGGGGAATTTTAATTGCAAACATTCTACTAAATTCATTGAGCATTCTTTGCTTGTGAGAGGTTTTTTTTTTCTTTTCTGGAGAATTATAGGCCTGTGAGAACTGGACAAACAGAGTAATTCAGGAGAAAGTGTTTTGTTGCTTAGAAAAGAAGTTTTCAACAATAGGAACCAGGAAAGGTATTATTTTGCCAGTAGGGCAGAATGTCCATTCTCTATATAAAATGACAAGATGGCCCTGACTGGTTTGATTCAGTGGAGCGAGTGTCGGCCTGCCGACTGAAGAGTCCTGGGATCGATTCTGGTCAAGGGCATGTACCTTGGTTGCAGGCACGTCTCCAGTAGGGGGCGTGCAGGAGGCAGCTGATTGATGTTTCTCTCTCATCAATGTTCCTGGCTCTCTATCCTTCTCTGTGAAAAATCAATAAAATATGTTTTTTAAAAAATTTAAAATAACAAGATGAAAGAGATAATTTTGTGCTGAGGAGTGAAGAGAAATGCTGCTATGAAACAAAGTGTTAACAGTCTTGGACATGCAGCTCCGGCATTGGAAAGCTTCCGTCCATCATTCCTGTTCTCTCGGCGGCAGTAGTACCTTTAGCAGAGGAGCAGAGGGGAGCATGGTGTGCAGCCCCATGTTCCGACTCAGCCCCAGTTTTGGTCAGTGAGCTAATTCCCACTTTTCAGACAGGGAACAAAAAATTCTTTATGCCGAAAGAGGGACTATATTGTCACAAATAAGGGAGGACTATAAAGTGCCATTAGATTGGGGAATGACATTTGCTGTGAAATGCTATTCCCGAGCTTTCTACACGATTGTGATAATTGAGTCACCAGCATCATGCAGGGACTGAAAGGAAGCTCAGTTATTTAAAAAATAATAAAATCAAATAAAAACAAATAAATAATAGAGCAAGGACCGGGAAATACCAGCCTGCATATAACAAACACAAATTGAAAAAAAAAAAAAGTAAAATTGGATTAAAACAATTGCTGTCTCCCTGCCCTTTGTGGATGTACACAGTTTATGGGGATTATACATAATTTTTTTATGTGAACGGCAGGTAGCTTAGGAAGGTAAAGTTATCCAGAGGACAGTCCTCACGGGATATTCTGGACATTTCCCTGTTCCCAGAAGCATGGCAGTGCGTGTCACTGGGCACACATCAGCCTTGCAGGTACGTGTTAGTCGACGGGACATTCACAAGAACCACCCAGGAGAACTATAGCCACAGAAATTGCTTTTGTCTGTTTTCTAATGAGCCTTTTAAAGGGATTGTGCAATTTGGACTTTTGTTGTTGTTGTTGGTTGAACACTTAAGTCAGCGCAGCGCGGTGTCGAGAGGAATAAAAACATGTCGTTTGTTTGTGGCTTTTCCCCACCGGGTCATCGGAGTCGCTCTTTGTTGTGCCTCCCGACCGCGGAAGGTGGCTTTTTCCCAGCCGTGGGTGGTAAATGAATTGGATCCAGCAGCTTGGGAGTGGGGAGCGGGGTAAAATTAGCAAGGGCCCTCGAGTCCCGGGTCAGAACACGGCCATTCAAAGACACGGAGGCTCCATTCCCAGCAGCTTCGTGATCCGAAACATCTGTTTCTATATTTGGCCTAATTCCACTCTTTTTCTTATTTGTGAAATTGTTCCCATCTTTGAAAACACTTTAAAAATATAAAAGCAGTCCCCCAGCCTGTCTCCTCTCTCCAACCCCCTCTCCTCCCCTCCATCCCCCAAAACACAGGCATCTGTAATTACCTGGTGTAGCCTGCCTGTTTAATCAGCTTAAACGGGGAAGGTTGCCCACATCTGATTTCAATCTGACGGCTGCGTCGAGGCCCGGGCAGGGAGCGCTGTCGTGTCTGCCAAAATGTGCCCGAGCCAGGAAAGGATGCCCTCACACCGGGGTACGTTCTGAAGACGCCACTTGACTGCGATAAGATAGCTCATTTCCTTAAAATGCTGTTTTGGATCGGAGTCTCCGTTCCCTGATGGGAATTTTCTGCTGTCATCTAGTCGTTTCTGGTATTCGCTGCATGTGTTTCAGGATGCACCTGGCACTCTTCTAAAAGCGACTTAAACTTTCAAGGAAGTAAAATTTCACTCGGAGTGCCATATCGGGTCTCATAGCTCCTAAAGGCCAGGCCTGTGGTTGTTCACGCGTCATTTGTACACGCCTTTACGGGGTCATTTGTACATGCAAAGGTGATGGAATGATTTTTTTTTAAAATATTTTATTGATTTTTTTTTTTTTTTTACAGAGAGGAAGGGAGAGGGATAGAGAGTGATAAAAAAACATCGATGAGAGAGAGACATCAATCAGCTGCCTCCTGCATGCCCCCTACTGGGGATGTGCCCCCAAGCAAGATACATGCCCTTGACCGGAATCGAACTTGGGACCTTTCAGTCCGAAGGCTAATGCTCTCTCCACTGAGCCAAACCGGTTTCGGCTGATGGAATGAATTTTGAGAAAGAAGGGCTTCAAGTCTTGCAATGAAACCTCGGAGCAGAAGTATACATCCTTTGAGTTATTTTCCTGGTTAAATGAAAGGGAGAAAAAACAAGAAAAATTGGTGCCAGTACTGATTGCTCATTGTAATGTTTTTATTCATGAGGTGAACATGTATTTCCTCAGCTATGTTCATTTAAAACACCGCCATAGCCGAAACCGGTTTGGCTCAGTGGAGAGAGCGTTGGCCTGAGGCAGCTGATCGATGTCTCTCTCTCATCGATGTTTCTAACTCTCTATCCCTCCCCCTTCCTCTCTGTAAAAAATCAATAAAATATATTTAAAATAAATAAATAAATAAAGTTGGCTTCCTGGGGTTTCGCCTCCTCCCAGGGTGCCTGAGAGACAGACTCCACCTTTGACCTCCTCCCCGCATCTCCTTTCTTCCCCGTGATCGATCCTGTACAGGCACCCTTCCGTCTCTCACACGCTGTGCCCTGACTCTCGGTGTGTCTATTTCAAAGCTTCAGTCTCAGAGGCAACCTCATTGGAGCTTATTTCCCTTCTTGAAGGCACTGGCTCTGAGCATGGGGCTGGCTAAGGTCTGAGTTTTTAGTTTCCTCGCCTTTTCTGACTACACAGAGTCGCGAAGCCAGCAGGCGCTCCATCAATGGGAACGCATGGTGTGTAAATAAAATGCCTTATTCTTTCTGCAGTTTGGGTATCTCTGGTGTGTCAAAGTCAAATGAAGTGCACTCAGATTCAGTCAAGTATTTATTGAGCACCTGCTATATATATATATATATCAGGCACTGATCTGTGTGCTTGGAGAATATCAGAGAACAAGCAAGCAAGGCAAGGACCGTGCCCTGCAGGGAGCTGGAGTCAAGGGGACCATTTGAGTTTGCTGATCAGGTGCACTGACTGAGTGCAGTGGGAACAACTAAATGCACGGCGAGGTTAAAGGGTCTTATCTTGCCAAAACCAGTTTGGCTCAGTGGATAGAGCGTCGGCCTGCGGACTGAAAGGTCCCAGGTTTGATTCCAGTCAAGGGCACATTTCCAGTGGGGGCATGTCTCTCTCTCATCGATGTTTCTAACTCTCTATCCCTCTCCCTTTCTCTCTGTAAAAAAAAATCAATAAAATATATATATATTTTTTAAAGGGGGGCTTGCCAAAACCGTTTGGCTCAGTGGATAGAGTGTCGGCCTGCAGACTGAAAGGTCCCAGGTTTGATTCCTGTCAAGGGCATGTATCTTGGTTGCAGGTACATCCCCAGTAGGGGGTGTGCAGGAGGCAGCTCATCGATGTCTCTCTCTCATCGATGTTTCTAACTCTCTATCCTTCTCCCTTCCTCTCTGTAAAACATCAATGAAATGTGTATATATATATATGTGTGTGTGTGTGTGTGTGTGTGTGTTTAAAAAAGGGTCTTCTTTCCATCTCTAGTCTGATGGCGCAGGGAATAGGCCACTCTGTTTTCATCACACTTCTTTGCGTCTAATATCAGGTTCTTGTGGGCCCTGTGAAATTCCTATTCTGTCTGGAAGGAAGATGTTCTACCAACAGTGCCGTGCGTGTGTCCCTGGCGGTACTGGTATCAGAGGGGCAGATGCAGCGGATACAGCAAACCCAACAGGAAGGGGTCTGACAGTAAAGCAGAAAGCAGCTCAGCCAGGGGGTTAGATGTCCTGAGAGTTGTTGGCAGAAACGTCTGGGCAGCCGTCAGACCCAAACCTGCATCTCTGTGTGTTTAGTGTGTACACACACACACACACACACACACACACACACTCACACACACCTGGCGTTTTCCTTCTTCCCACAGAGTTCTCGAAAGTAAGGTGGCAGGCCCTAGCTGGTTTGGCTCCGTGGCTAGAGTGCCGGCTTGGGTTCGATTGCAGTCAAGGGCACCTGCCTGGGTTGCAGGCTCGATTGCCAGTAGTAAGAGGCGTGCAGCCGAGACCGGTTTGGCTCAGTGGATGGAGCGTCGGCCTGCGGACTGAAAGGTCCCAGGTTCGATTCCGGTCGGGGGCATGTACCTTGCTCGCGGGCACATCTCCACTGTGGGGCGTGCAGGAGGCGGCTGATCGATGTCTCTCTCTCATCGATGTTT
>PVJN01061251.1:0-11342 GCA_004026805.1 Lasiurus borealis
TTTTAAATAAAAAATAGAAAATTAATATGAAACAGAATAAGTTAAAATATAGATTACAAGCTAGATTACCAAAGAATTGAAGCAAAAAACCAGGTGTGTTTTTTTTGGTTTTGTTTTTGCTTTTCTGATTTCCATTCCCTTTATTTTTTTAAAATTTATTTTATTGTTTAAAGTATTATAAATAGTAGTACTACATATGCCTCCTTTTTTCCTCTATTGACCTTCTCCTGGCCTCTCCTTCACATGCCTTCACCCCCCACCCCCAGTGTTTTGCATCTATTGGTTATGCTTCCATGCATAGATATAAGTCCTTTGGTTGATCTCTTACCTTCCCCTACAACCCTCCCCAGCCTTCCAGCTGTAATTTGACAGTCTGTTTGGTGATTCTCTGCCTCTGTATCTATCTTTTTGTTCATCAGGTTATAATGTTCTTTATTACCCATAAATGAGTGAGATCATGTGGTGTTGTTTCTCTTTCATAGACTGGCTTATTTCACTTAGCATAAGGCTCTCCAGTTCCATCCATGCTGCTGCAAATGTTAAGAATTCCTTCTTTTTCTATAGCAGCGTAGAATTGCATTGTGTAGATGTACCATGATATTCTAATCCACTCATCTGCTGATGGGTATTTAAACTGTATCCAAATCTTAGCTATTGTAAATTGTGCTGCTATGAACATTGGGGTGCATATATCCCTTCTGATTGGTGTTTCTATTTCCTTGGAATGTATTCCTAGAAGTGGGATTACTAGGTTAAATGGCAGTTCCATTTTTAAATTTTTGAGGTAACGCCATACTGTTTTCCACATTGGCTGCACCAGTCTGCATTCCCACCAGCACTGAAAGAGGGCTCCTTTTTCTTTGTATCCTCCCTAGCACTTGTTGTTTGTTGATGATAGCCATTCTGACAGGTTTGAGGTGGTATCTCATTGTTGTTTTGATTTGCATCTCTTGGATGATTAGTGACTTTGAGCATGTTTTCATATATCTGTTGGCTTTCTGAATGTCCTCTTTCAAAAAGTATCTATTTTGGTCCTTTGCCCATTTTTTGATTGGATTGTTTGTCTTCCTTTTGTTAAGTTGTATGGGGTCCCTGTAAATATTGGAGATTAAACCTTTATCAGAGATAACATTGGCCAATATGTTCTCCCATGCAGTGGGCTTTCTTATTGTTTTGTTGATTGTGGGTTTTTTTTTTGTTTTTTTTCTGTGAAAAAGCTTTTTGTTTTGATGTAGTCCCATTTACTTATTTTATCCTTAGTTTCTCTTGTGCTAGGTTCTGTGTCTGAAAAGATATTGCTACAACATATGTCTGCAATTTTGCTGCCTATGGAGTCTTATAGAATTTTTATGGTTTCTCATCTTATATTCAAGTCCTTTAGCCATTTTGAGTTTGTTTTTGTGTATGGTGTTAAGTTGGTGATCTAGTTTCATTTTTTTGTGTGTATCTGATCAAATTTCCCAGAACCATTTATTAAAGAGACTGTTTTGACTTCATTGTATACACTTGCCTCCTTTTTAAAATATTAATTGAGTATAATGGCTTGGATCAATTTTGGGGTTCTCGATTCCATTCCATTGGTCTATATGTCTGTTCTTGTGCCAGTACCAGGCTGTTTTGAGAACCATGACTTGGTAATATAGCTTGATGTGTGGTATTGTGATCCCTCCACCATTGTTCCTGTTTCTCAGGATAGCTGGGGTTACTCAGGGTCTTTTTTATTTCAGATGAATTTTTGGAGAATTTTATCTAGTTCTTTGAAATATGCCATTGGTATTTTAATAGGTATTGCATTGAATCTGTAGATAGCTTTAGGTAGTATGGACATTTTAATGATGTTGATTCAACCAATCCATGAACATGGTATATTCTTCCATTTACTTATGTCTTCCTCTATCTCTTATTTCAATGTCCTGTAGTTTTCTAAGTACAGGACCTTTATGATCTTAGTTTATTCCTAGGTATCTTAATTTTTTTTTGGTTCAATGGTAAATGTGTTTGTTTTTTTCCCATTTCTCTTTCTGTGAGTTCATTATTGGTATATTAAAAGGCCGTAGATTTTTGGGTGATAATTTTGTACCCTGCTACATTGCCAAATTAATTTATTAGGTCTAATAGTTTTTTGATGGAGTCTTTGAGGTTTTCTATGGGTAGTATCATATCATCTGTGAATAAAGTCAGTTTTACTTCTTTTCCAATTTGGATGCCTTTTATTTCTTCTTTTTGTCTGATCACTTTGGTTAGTACTTATGATGAAAGTGGACATCCTTGTCTTATTCCTGTTCTTAGGGTAAATGGGTTTAGTTTTTACCCACTGAGTGTGATGTTGGCTGTAGGTTTGTCATAGAGGGCTTTTATTATGTTAATGTCTGATCCCTTTGTTTCCACTTTGCTTAGAGTTATGTTTCTTTCTTTCTTTTTTTTTTAATCAAGAAAGGGTATTGGATTTTGTCAAATGCTTTTTCTGTATCAATTGCTATGATTATGTTATTTTTGTTTTTCAATTTGTTTATGTGATGTAACACCTTTATTGATTTGCAGATATTGTACCATCTTACATCTTCAAAACAAATCCCACTTGGTCATGATATATGATCTTTCTAATGTATTGCTGAATCAGATTTGCTAGAATTTCTTTGAGGATTTTATCATCTATGTTCATCAAGGATATTGGCCTATAGTTCTCTTTTTTTGTGGTGTCTTTATTTGGCTTTGTGATTAGGGTAATGCTGCCTTCATAAAAGGAGCTTGGAAGGGTGCCTTCTTCTTCAATTTTTTGGAATAGTCTGAGGAGGATAGGTTTTAGTTCTTTAAATGCTTCGTAGAACTCCTCTGTAAAGCCATCCTGACCAGGGCTTCTGTTTGCTAGAAGATTTTTGATCGCTGTTTCAATTTATTTGGTAGTTATTGACATATTCAGGTTTTTTTATTCTTCTTGGTTGAGTTTTTGGAGCTTGTGTTTTTCTAAGAATATGTCCATTTTATCTAGGTTTTCCATTTTGTTGGAATAGAGTTGTTCATAGTATTTTTTCATAATCATTTGTATTTCTGTGAAATCGGTTGTTACTTCACTTCTTTCATTTCTGATTTTGCTTATTTGGGTCTTCTCTCTTTGCTTCTTGGTGAGGATGGATAGAGGTTCATCAATCTTGTTTATACTTTCAAATATACTTGTGTGAGGTTTTTCTTCCCTATATATGGGAATTTTTCTGTCATTATTTCTTGGTTTTGTTAATCTTTTGTATTTTTTTGTCTCTATGTTATTTATCTCCACCCATATCTTTATTATTTCACTTCTTCTGCTTATGCTGGGCCTTCTTGTTGCTCTCTTTCTGTTTGAGTTTTAGGGTTAGATAATTTATTACCATTGTTTCTTATTTTTTGAGGTAAGCCTGTAGAGCTATGAACTTCCCTCTCAAGACTGTTGTCACTGTTTCCCATATATTTTGGATTGTGTTTTTAGTGTTATTTGTTGCCATGTGCTTTTTATTTCTTCTATGACCTCTCTAGTAACCCATTGTTTAATAGCATGCTATTTAACCTCAAGGTGTTTGATTTTTTAATTGTTTTTATTGTAGTTGAATTCTAGTTTTATGCCTTTGTGATCTGAGTAGATGCTTGATATCATTTCTATCTTCTTGAATTTGGAGAGACTTTGCCTGTGTTATAATATATGGTCTATCTTTGAAAATAATCCATGTGCACTTGAGAAGAATGAATATTCTGTGGCTTTGAAGTAAAATGTTCTGAAGGTGTCAATTAATTCCATTTAATCTAGTAAGTCATTTAGGATTGATATTTCTTTGCTGATTATTTGTTTAGAGGGTTAGTCCAATGGTGTTAGTGGAGTATTAAAGTCCCCTACTATGACTGTATTGCTCATTCCCTCCCTTGATATTCTCCAGAAGTGTTTTTGTTTATGTATTTGAGTATTCCTGTATTTGGTGCCTATATGTTTACCAAAGTTATATCTTCTTGTTGGGTTGCTCCCTTTAAAGTTGTGAAGTGGCCTTCCTTATCTCTTGTTATGTCCTTCACTTTGAGATCTAATTTGTCAGATAAAAGTATTGCTACCACAGATTTTTTTTCATTTTTATTTGCCTGAAAAATCTTTTCCATCCCTTCACCATCAGTCTGTGTGAATCCTTTTTCTGAGGTGGTTTTCCTGTAGACAACAGATATATGGGTCATGTTTTCTTATCTAGTCAGCTACCCTATGTCTATTGATTAGGGTATTTAATCCATTTATATTTAAAGTGATAATTGATAGGTACTTGTTTGTTGCCATTTTTATTCCTTATGCCTGTGTTCCTTTTTTACTTCCTATTTCATCTTTTTTACAGAAGACATTTTAGCATTTTTTGCATTCTGGTTTGTTGATGATAAACAACAGTTCCTGATTACTCCCTCAATTTTGATTAATAGCTTTGCTGGTTACAGTATTCTTAGATTCAGACCCTTTCTTTGCATGATTTTGTATATACCGTTCCATTCTGTTCTGGCCTTATGGGTTTCTGGTGAGAAATCAGCTGCTAGTATGATGGGGGATTCTTTATAGGTAACTTTCTATCTCTCTGGGGGGCTGTTTTTAAGATTCTTACTTTGTCATTGGTGTTTGCCAATTTAATTATAATGTACTTTGGTGTCAGTCTTTTGGGGTTCATTTTGCTTGGGATTCTGTGAGCTTTTTGGACTTGTGTGAGGTTTTTCTTCCCTATATATGGGAAGTCTTCTGTCATTATTTCTTCAAACAGGTTTTCTATTCCTTGCTCAGTTTCCTTTCATTCTGGTACTCCTATTATGTGGATGTTGTTTTATTTTGTGTTGTCCCAAAGTTCCCTTAGGCTCTCCTCCTGTTTTTTATGTTTTTCTATATTCTGCTCTGCTTGAGAATTCTTTTTTACCTTATCTTCTAGCTCACTGATGCAGTCCTCTGCTTCTTCTAGTCTACTGTTGGTGCTTTCTATTGAGTTCTTTATTGCAGTGATGTCATTTTTCATTTCTTTTTTATCCTTTATTTCCTCTTGATTCTTACACATATTGTTGAATTTGTCTTCTTATCTTTTCAGCAACCTTATGGCTATTTCTCTGAATTCTTTCCCTGACATGTTCCTTGCTTCCATTTCGTTGACTTCCCTTTCTGGCAATGCCTCTTTTTCTTTCATATGCAGGCTGTTTTTTTGTCTCCTCAATTATCTCTCCTTTCTGGGTATCTGGTTATATACCTCTCTCTCTATCCTGAGTTGAGTTAAAGACACAGAATACCACACAACAAGGCACAACACATAAGGCACTGAACACAAATGTATTCATGATACTAATAACCTCAAATAAAGGAACCACCAGAGATAAGAGTATTAGTGGAGGGAAAAAAAAGAGTGTAAGAATGATACTGAAAAAAGAAATAAATGTAAGAGAGAAAGAGAATAAAAAGAAGGGGTGAAACTATATGGGAGAAAATTCCAATAGAAGAAGAATTATTCCAAAAAAATGAAAACAACTAACATCCAGAGATGAATGCAAACTACAAACAACAACAATAACAAGCAAAAGAAAGAAAAAACAGATGCAAAAAAGAGAGACAAATAATCACACAAACAAGAAACAAAAAAACCCCAATCTAATCAACAATAAAACAAACAACAACAAGACAGAGAGAAAAGTGCAAAGCAAAACAAAACAATAAAAACATAAGACAACAACAAACAAACAAACATAAAAGGATGAGAGGAAAGAAAATTTGGATTATGAAGAAAGAGAAGAGTGAAGTGTGTATGGACTTGGAGCAGGGGATCAGAAATTAGACATGTAAGTAGGATGAATTTTTAATGGGATAAAAAGAAGGAATAAGGAAAATCTAAAGCAGGTATTGGGTAAGAGAAACAGAAAAACAAATGGGGAAAAATGAGAAAGAGAGTGTTGGCATAAAAGTAAAAGTTGAGATAGAGTAAAATATGCTAAAGGAAAAATGAAAACAGAATGTAGAATACTAATCCCAAAATAAAATACAATAAAATAAAGAGAAAATAAAATGACACTTTAAAAAAAAAGGTAAAATAGTGGTAGTAATAATGTTGATTAAAAATAAAAATATAATTAAAAAGGTAAAAACAAGAGAGAAAAAAAGAAAAATTTAGTTTCTTAATTAAAAGATAAATAAAAATGTGTGGTACTGAAGGTCATTCACTTCCTCTACTGTTCTGTTTGGCATGGCTGTTTCCTGTTAGGTTGTCAGGACAGTATTGAAGTTCCCTGTGTTCCACAGCTCCTTGTAATCCACAATCTTGTTTTCAAGCATGCAGTATTTCTTTGTTTCTCAGCTGCCTGTAGTCGTATTTACACAAGATTCAACTTGTGATTCAACCTCTGGGTGACAGTATTTCTGTATTGACATCTGGGGCTATAAGTCCTCTCTACCCAGTATTTAGACTTTGTTTTCCCTGCCATACTCAATACTAGTTTGGGGAAATGGACTCCCCCAGAGTTGGTTTTCTGGTCATTTCTCCCCACTCTGATCCTCAGGTTCCACAAAAACAACTTTTCCCTGCAGTCTCTGAGATTATTTTTCATTGGGTTATTCTATGTACTGGGTTTAGTAATCAAAAGCAAGGATTTAAAGAGAAAAAAGAGCCAGAATAAGTGCACAAACTCATGATTTTTTTGCCCTGGCACTGTGCGTGATTCTCTGCACATCTCTGTGCATGTCTTTTTCCCCCTGGCACAGTGTAGCTGGTATACTGATAAAAATGCAGGCTGCCTGTTTATGCCCATCCCAGCTATGGGTTAATTTCTAGAGTTCCCTTCTACCAGCAGCCCTGTGGATCCTCTTCTACATTCATGGACTACACTTTTCCCAATGGCTGCAGATTTTATGGGCACAGACTTCCTCTGAACCTATATGTCCTGCTGCACATGTTTCTCCCTTCAGCCTGGATTGCAGACCTTACCTTCTCTGGACAAAATCCAATCTTTCTGTGAGAAATGCAGAGCTCATCCAAGTCCGCATATTTACACTGCTTGAGAGGAGGTGTTCATGGTTTCGCAGCTGGTTTCTTATTGTGGTTGTAGGGTCCTGGGAGGTATATGATTCTTCCCATTTGAAGGTTAAGGTTAGGCTTCGGATCACAGCCACTCTCCCTTTCAAGATGGCACAGTCTTTGCGGCAGAGCTGGTCTCTCCAGGAGAGATTTCAGCAGCAGTGGAGGCTGCCCAGTTAGGGAAGTCTGGACTGGCATTCCCCAACAATCCCTTGGAATATAGCTGTCCCTCACTCACTCCCCATATGTCCACATACTCTCCTTTCATTCTCTCATTACATACTATCTTGTAGCCTGTCTTCCCTTTGGCAACCATCGTTGATCCCCAAAACCAGTTTTATTTTAATTATAAGGTTAAAAAAACCTTTGACAGTATACGTTTGTACTCTTGTTTGTCTATTAACATTGATATCTTCTTGATTGAATTTTGGAAAGTCTTATTTTTTTTTTTCTAGGAATATGTCCATTTTCTCTTGGTTGTAATGTGTGTTGGAATAGAGTTGTTCACAGTATTTTTTTTTTTTTATAATACTTTGTATTTCTGTGGGGTCTGTTATTTTGCCTCTTTCATTTCTGATTTTGTTTATTTGGGTCCTTTCTCTTTGCTTCTTGGTGAGCCTGGCTAGAGGTCCCTCAATCTTGTTCATCTTTTCAAAGAACCAGCTCTTGCTTTCATTGATCTTTAGTATTTTTTGTTCTGTTTTGGTCTCTATGTCATTTATTTCTGCTCTCGTCTTTATTATCTTCTTCCTTCTGCTCACTCTGGGCTTTTCTTGTTCTCTTTCTAATTCCTTAAGTTGTAGAGTTAGATAATTTTTTACACTTTTTTTTTTTTGCGATAGGCCTGCAATTCTATGAATTTCCCTCTCAGGACTGCTTTTACTGTGTCCTGTAGGGTTTTGGATTGTTTTATTATCATTTTCATTTGTTTCCAGGATATTTTTAATTTCTTCTTTGATATCTTTGGTAACCCAATCATTGTTTAATAGCATGCTATTCAGTCTCCAAATGTTTGAATTTTTAAAAGTTGTTTTTATTGTAAATGATTTCTAATATTATGCCATTTTGGTCTAAGAATATGCTTGATATGATTCAATTTTCTTGAATTTGGAAAAACTTTGCCTGTGATTCAATATGTAGCCTATATTTGAAAATGTCCTATGTGCACTTGAAAATAATGTATATTCTGTAGCTTTGGGGTGAAATGTTCTGAAGATGTCAATTAAGTCCATTTGATCTAGTGAGTCATTTAGGATAGCTGTTTCTTTGCTGAATTTTGTCTAGAGGACTTATTCAGTGATATCAGTGGAGTATTGAATTCCCCTACTATGATTATGTTGCTGTTTATCTCTCCCTTGATATTTTCCAGAAGTTTTTTTATATATAATTGGATGCTCCTGCATTGAGTGTGTATATGTTTACCAGAGTTATATCTTCTTGTTTTATTGATCCCTGTACTATTATAAAGTGGCCTTCCATATTGCTTGTTATAACCTTCACTTTTGTCAGATATAAGTATTGCTACACCAGCTTTTTTTTCATTTCTATTTGCCTGTAGGATATTTTTCTGTCCCTTCAATTTCAGTCTGTCTGTGTCTCTTATTCTGAGGTGGGTCTCTTGAATGCAGCATTCATCCACTCACTGTCTTTGATTGGAGCATTTAATCCATTTATGTTTAAAGTTATTATTGATAGGTAATTATTTGTAGCCATTTTTATTTTTGCCTGTTCTCCTTCTCCATTTTTAATTTTTTTTTCTTCATCTACGCCAGTCCCTTTAGCATTTCTTACATTGCTGGCTTGATAGTGATAAGCTCCCTTTGCTTTTCTTTGTCTGTGAAGCTCCTGATTTCTCCTTCAATTTTGAATGATAACCTTGCAGGATAGAGTATTCTTGGATTCAGTCCCTTACTTTGTATCACTTTGTATACTTCCTTCCATTCCTTTCTGGCCTGATGTGTTTCTGTTGATATATCATTTGATAATGTAATGGGAGACCCCTTGTAGACTTTTTCTGTGTCTCTCTTGCAGCGTTTAAGATTCTCTCTCTGTCTTTAACATTTGCCACTGTAATTGTGACATATCTTGGTGTGGATCTTTTTGGGTTAATCTGGTTTAGGACTTTGTGCTTGTGTGACTTTATTGTTCCCCAAACTAGAGAAATTTTCTGACATTATGTCTTCTGGTAGGTTTTCTAGCCCTTGCTCTTCTTCTTGTCATTCTTGCACCCCTGTTTTATGCATGTTGCTTTGTTTCATGTTGTCCCAAAGCTCCCTCAGGCTCTCCTATCTTTTGATTTTTTTCTCCTATTGCAGTTCAGATTTGGTGTGTTTTGCTTCCCTTTCCCTGTCTTCAAATTCTCTAATTCGGTCCTCCGTTTCTCCTAGTCTACTGTTGAATGCTTCCATAGTGTTTTTTATTGTATCTATATCACTCTTTATTTCTTCTTGGTTCTTACAAAGGTTGTTGATGTTCTCATTCATCCAATTTATGAACTACATGACCCTTATTCTGAATTATTTTTGTGACATAGTCTATGTCTGTTTCCTTTAGTTCTCTTTCAGGTTATTCCTCCTTTTCTTTCCTTTGGGGGTTGTTCTTATGTCTTCCCAATTTTGCTCTCACTGAAGGACCTAGTGTGAAATCATGCAGGGCCTGAATCTCCAGCAGAAGGCCTGGTGTTGGGTCACGCAGTAGCTGCTGCTCTCGCAGTTAAGAGAGGGTAGCTGGTCCTCCGGCAGTCAGGGGCGGTCTCTGGCTGCTCCCCGCAGGTTGTGGGGCAGCTGCTGGCTCCCTGTGTTGTCACAGGCAATGGCTGCTAGCTCCCATCATGGTCACGGGTGGTGTCTACTGGCTCCCCACTGCAGTCTCCTGCAGTGGCTGGTGGCTCCCTGTGAGGTGACAAATGACAACTACTGGCTCCCCTCACATGTACGGTTGCAGGCGGCGGCTGCTGGCTCCCCTTGCATGTGTGGCTGCAGTTGGTGGCTGTTGGTTCTATGTCACTTCCTGGCTCCCTGTGTGTGTGTGTGTGTGTGTGTGTGTGTGTGTGTGTGTGGTTGCGTGCAGTAGCTGCTGTCTCCCTGTGAGATAGCAGACAGCAGCTGCTGTCTCCCCTCATATCCGCTGCTGCAGGCAGCAGCTGGTTGCAGCTGCTGGTTCTCATTTTCAAGATTGTGCAGCCTCTATGGCAGAGCTGGTGCTCCAGGAGAGATTACAGCAATAGTAGAGGATTGCCTGGCTCTGTGAGCCCAGTCTGCCAGCCCCTGAAAGTCCTGCGAGAGCTGGCTATTCCTCCCTCAGACACATACCACATGTCCACATACTCCTTTTTTGCTCCCTCACTCACTCACCCTCACCCTCACCGCCATCCTCCCTACTACCAAAGTCCCGATTTATTTTTAAAATACATTTTTTACTGTTGATAGTATTGCAGATATCTCGCATTTTACTCCCTTTTCCCCCCTTTTCAAACCCTGCCCTCCATTTGATTATCTTATATATTCCTAGTTTGAAATAGTGTTTATTAATACTCATTGTTATATTAATGCCACTAGAGTCTTTCAGGATGTCTTTTATTCCTTTCTTCTGAATTGTAAAGGTTCCCATTTAAAAGTGGAAATTTCCCCTTTAAAATTTCTACTTTAGGGTTTCCTGAACATTGTTTGGAGATCAAGAAGGTTTGGATGAGGCTGAGTACAATTGGGGGATACTCCCTGTTCTAGAATGTATGGGGGCCCACTGAAAACAACCTGATTGCAGAAGAGGGATATCTCCCTTATTCTCTTTTCTTTGGGGGGCAAATAAATAATGAATCTCCCAGGCAGGCTAATCTGTAACGTAGATACTAGGGAGTCATCATACTTAGGGTGACATGCTTTTTAGAGAACTAACACAAAGCTATACCAGACTATATATCAGACCAAAATAAAAGCATGATAATTAACATAAAACATATACACTAGTGGCTAGATTATTATGATCTTTGAACGCATAATAATCTGGCCACTCAGTGTATGTATATATCTATGTATGTGTGTGTGTGTGTGTGTGTATGTGTGTGTGTGTATTAGAGGCCACTCCGTGTATGTATGTGTGTGTGTGTGTATATATATATTAGAGGCCCAGTGCATGAATTTGTGCATAGATGGGTCCAGCCAGCCTGGCCAGGGGGAGGAAATATGAGCAGTTGGCCAGCCTGCCTGCTGATTGAACTCCTGGTCAAGGGACAATTTGCATATTAGCTTTTTATTATATAGGACATACACTGAGTGGCCAGATTATTATGCATTCAGAGATCATAAT
>PVJN01061252.1:0-11342 GCA_004026805.1 Lasiurus borealis
TTTTAATTCACTTAATTTTTAGATTCACTTGTTGATAGATATGTATTTGTTGTTCATAATTTTTTGTCTTTTACCTTTTTCTTCTTCCTCTTCTAAAAGAGTACCTTTCAGCATTTCATATAATACTGGTTTGGAGTTGATGAACTCCTTTAGCTTTTTCTTATCTGTGAAGCTCTTTATCTGCCCTTCAATTCTGAATAATAGCTTTGCTGGATAGAGTATTCTTGGTTGTAGGTTCTTGCTATTCATCACGTTGAATATTTCTTGCCACTCCCGTCTGGCCTGCATCGTTTCTGTTGAGAAATCAGCTGACAGACATATGGATGCTCCCTTGTAGATAATGAACTGTTTTTCTCTTGCTGCTTTTAATATTCTCTCTTTGTCTTTTGCTCTTGGTATTTTAATTATGATGTGTCTTGGTATAGTCCTCTTTCGATTCCTTTTATATGGGGTTCTATGCACCTCTTGGACTTGTAAGTCTATTTCTTTTACCAATGTGGGAAGTTTCCAGTCATTATTTCTCTAAATAGGTTTTCAGTATCTTGCTCTCTCTCTTCCTCTGGCACCCCCATAATTCTGATGTTGGTACGCTTGAAGCTGTCCCAAAGGCTCCTTACATTTTTGGATTCTTTTCTCTTCTTGCTTTTCCAGTTGAGTGTTTTCTGATTCTTTATATTTCAAATTTTTGACCTGATTCTTGCGTTCCTCTAGTCTGCTGTTAGGTCTCTGTATAATATTTTTTATTTCAGTCAGTGTACGTTTAATTTCTAGTTGGTCCTTTTCCATCTCTAGTTGGATCTTTTTCATCTCTAGTTGGTTCTTTTTCATTTCCTCTTGGCTCTCGCTAACTTTATCCAACTTTCTAGGATATTCTTGAAAAAACCTTATAAGCATGGTTTTGAACTCTATATCCAGTCATTTGTTTTCCTCCATTTCTTTTGTTTGTGATCTCTCTCCCTTGTCTTGACATTTTCACTATGCCGGGAGAACTTCTGTGTCGTATTCAGCCTTATGATACCAGATTTGCAAAACGGCAAAAGCCTCTCTGTTGAGCTTGGGATGGGTGGAGTCTCAGGGCTTAAGGGACCGCCTTGCCTTCCAGTCGGCCCCGCCCTCCACGGCCCCTGAGTCTCACATGACTGGGTAATTGCTGGAGCGGCCCCTGTGTGTGCCTGCACGCACGCTCTCTCGCAGTGCCTCTAGACTGCTGCTCCTCTGACTCCCCTGTGCTCTGGAACCATATGAGTCTGGGTCCCCAGAGTTTCGCCTGATACTGGGGTTTAGTGGAGTTAGAAGTGGCACAGTTGGGAGGGTCTGTCTCCTGCCCAATCGTGAAAGTCAGTGGCACAATCAGCAGTTGGTCCTCTGCGTGCAGTGCTATGCGCACCACCAGACTTCTGATCTTTTGCGACTCCCCTAAATTTCCATGTACTGTTCCCTTTTCACAGTCCAAACTGCCCTAGTATGAGTTTCGGCTGGATCTGGGGTTTAGTGTCATAGGATAAGGGGTTCAATGCAGTTGGGAGTCTCCGTCTCCCTCCCGCCAGAGAAAGCCAGCCAGGTACTCGGGCACCCACTCTCTCAGTGCGCGCGTCTCCGTACCTCAGCTCTTTGCAGCTCCTCTGGGTCTCTGTGAGCCCCTCTTTTTCCTTCTAGTTGTAGAATTTCCACTCAGTCAGCTTTCCTGTGGTTCTGAATGATGTCTGTTCTATCTTTTAGATGTAGTTTTGAAATTGTTGTGCGAGGCAGCAGTGTAGGTGTTTACCTATGCCGCCATCTTGGATTCTCCTGAAAAACTTTTACATTTGAATTTAGAGTTAACATTTGCCCTTCAGTTGTATTAACTTATTTTGTACCTGCTATGATTCTACCAAAGATACCTGTTATTCTTTCTTTTTTTTTCTCACACTGATATGGTTTGTATGTGAAGTTGATTATAGTTTATTTATTTTGCTTTGTGAAATTGACAATAAGGTTAGAGTTTATCTCTGCTTTTGGCTACTTTTTTTTGATCTATGAAGAATAGTACAGTAGGCCAGAAATCAATCTGAATATAAGTTTTGGGTGTTTGAAAGTTAAGAGAGAAAAATAAAAATTAACATCTTCCAATTCTGCCAAAAAAAGGCATGTGCTCTATGATTCTAACTGAACCATCAATCCAAGTTTGTGTATTGCCTCCAAATAGAGCAATGCACAGCTTCTATACATTGAGGGGCACCTGATGGTGAAATAATACTTCTACTTGCTGCTTTGTGATAAATTGGTGACATTTTTGTGCCTAGTTTTTCCTTCCCTGGAAATGTAAGTACAGATTTTTAGACAGATAGGTAGATAGATAGATAGCTGGATAGTTGTTTCATAAACAACATACCCTTTGAAAAATCACTTGCATGTTCTTTTAACTTGTTCTATATGTAAAAACTTAAATTAGAAAGCTAGAGATGTTATTTAGAAATTTCTGTATCACTAAGAGTTTCTGGGTAAGCCATTATATGTATTGACATATTAGAAGGAAAGTTGAAGGCTTTTTGGGTGAAATCCTCAAACTTGGGAACCTTACTGGGCAAGATCTCAGTGAAGATGGGAGATGGCTGAGATCACAGTGGCTATGAGTGCTCGGTGTGTATGACACACAGAGCAATCTGTTCATTAGTCCCTCTTCCCTTGGAAAAGTACGCTATGAAAGGATTTCATTGTAATAGAGCAAAATCTCTATTAAAGGATAAAAGAGTTTGACCTACCTTCATTGGGCTCTGGTATATTTTATTTTAAGATTTGTGAGGTATAAAGGGCATGAGCTGATCTATTTTTGTGACCCCAGACACCCTAAACATGGGTAAATTATTACATTGATATTATTTCTGGGAGCCTAATTACTACCTCTTTTCCTCATGGACCCCAGCTACCTTGCTTTTTCCCAGGAGTTTTATATCTTATTTTCTATTTTTCTGAAACTACTCATACCCCTAAAGTGAGTGTGGGTCCCCTTTCCCCCACAATGGCCCTAGTTTTTATATTGAATTAAGAACAGATTTTTCTGGAGACTGTATTAAACAAATTTCAACAGATTCTTGTGTCATACTACTAGTACATGCACCTGCATCATGCAATAGGTCTTTGGTACCTTGACTCTCTTATTTTCAAAGCTATTTCCTTGTTTTTGGAAGATGCTAGAGAGGTGTTTTTTTTTTTTTTGTTTGTTTGCATGTGTGTGTATGTGTATATGTTTTACTTTGCCTCCTTTGCTTTGGATTTTTTTTTTAAATAATATATTTTTATTATTGATTTAAGAGAGGAAGGGGAAGGAAGAGAGAGATAGAACCATAAATTATGAGAGAGAATCATTGATGGGCTGCTTCCTGCACACCCCACATTGGGGGTCGATTTCACAAGTGAGGCATATGCCCTGAATGGGAATCAAACCATGACCTTCTGGGTCACAGGTCGGCACTCAACCACTGAGCCACGCCAGCCAGGTGGCTTCAGATTCTTATTTATGAAATCTGGTGTGCATAAACCCCAAAGTTCTCTTCCTTGTCATTGGATGATGTAAAATAGGTTCGTGACAAACTAACTGACCGATATTGGGATTCTATGAATCATAGCAGCTTCTTTGCTGATTATATGTAAAAAAATGCATAGTTATTTTTTTTTAAATGCACTCTGAAATGGGAAAACAATGAAAATAACTGCAAAGGAGGAAAGCATGAAGATAATAAAATAGAGAGTTGAGAAAGTAGTTACCTCTTAGGAAACATTCATGGAATCATTTGAGATTCTCCATGCATAGAAACTTGCTCTAGAAAACTTTTAAAATTATACTTCTCCAACATCTGCATAATCATACTACTTTTTCCCTAATGCCTTAAGTTGTCAACACATTCATCCTCCCTCCCTCACCCTCCCTCTTTCTCTGTCTCTCCCTCTTTTTTTCTCTCTCTCTTTTTCTTTCTTTCCTTCCTTTCCTCCCTCCCTCCTTCTCTCTTGAATCAGTAGAAATATTTTCCCTGGGGTTATTTAAGAAAGGATGTTATCTCACAGAAGGCCTGTGTTTAATCTCTGATACTAATTTGCTGTGTGACATTAGAGAAGTCACTTCAAATCTCCTGACTTCAGTTTCCTCATCTCAAATATGAAAGATTTGAACTATAATCAAGTATCTTGCTAATTCAAAATTTGTTGGTTTCAAGGTTAAAATTGTCTTAGCCAACTCAACATAGCCTGATGGTGTTGTTTAAGTTGAATATTATGTGGTAGTTTAAATACTAATGAATTGCCAGATGAAAGTAGCTGTTTGGGTTGGAAGGCACATGAATCAGCTAATAGCTGAACCTTGATAGAATGTTGCTCCATGTGGCCTCACCTTAAAGCTCTTCTTTCTGTTCCATCATCAAAAAGTTGTAAGTATTCTCATCTGTGAGGTTGTCTATCCATGATCTTTATTATCCCTAAGTGATCATGTACCTTAATTCTTTATTTAGACAATATTGAACACATTCAATTCAGGGCACTACTATTTAAGAGATCCAGTGAAACAAATTGGGTCATACTCAGGGGAGAATGATCTGGATGGCTGAAACATGTCTTATAAGGAAGAAATGAAGAAAACAGGGATGTTTTGCCAGAAAAAGAAAAGATACAAGGATAGTGTTATGTTGTGTGTATATATTAAAAGTGCTGCTCTTATAAATGTTTCTATAGGATGGAAATGTTTCAGGGTTTGAAGGCATAGGATTCACATTCCTATAAGACTGTGTGACAACCTTCCAAAGAGAAAATCAAGTGCTTTGAGAAGTGCCAAATTTTCTAACAGTGAAGGTGTTTAAGGAGAGGCAAAAAGTTGCTTGCCAGGGAAATTGTAACAGCTATCATCACTACTACTTCCACTGTAATCTAATGAGCAGTTACTATATAACAGGTGTTTTATTTTTATCAATTAATTTAATTTTCATATCAACACTATGAAGTAGGTTCTGTTATCATCACTCCCATTTTATAGATGATAGAATTAAGGAACAGAGAAATTATCTAACTTGTTTGGGGTTATATGGTAAGTAGACAGAAAAATGTGTTTAACTAGAAAATCTGGCCCAAAGAACTTTTACTTACTAAATGTTATACTACCTTTCTTGAATAGGAAATTAAGGTACTAGATAGTATTGAACAACTGGATTTTTAAGGACCTTTAAATCTTGAAATTTGATTCTATATGTGAGGCTGGTGGTACATAGATGAGGCAAGGCTTTTCTATGTGATTGTCTTGACAAGTTTGGAGATTTTAATATTTTTCTATATTTACTCTGTTCACTATATTTACTTCCATTTATTAAATATGGTGATGAGGCCATCTTAAAAAACTTTTATAATTTTTTTCTTGGAATCAAAATAATATTTTTAAAATGGCTTTCTCTTCTTGGACTTCAGGAGTCATGACAATTTAGCAAGATTGGTAAAAAATCTACATTCTGACACATATGAATAAATTTATTGTTATTGAACAGTATAGTAATAAAGTGACATGATATTATTCCAATTTTGAGAATGCTATGTAAATTTAATATATTCTATCAGTATCATTTTTAATAAAAGAGAAGAAGAATATACTTTCTTCACTATTAGAGCAAATGATACTTTTGTCAGGAATAAATTATTGGTAATTGGAGCCAAATTCAGTATTTTCATTTATATAAGCTTTTTAAAACCAATGGTTTTTCCTCAAAATATGTCACATTGGAGAAAAACATACTTTTTCCTCTGAGAAAGAATCTATAAATGTTAGCAATTTAGTTCTCAGCATACTAAAAAGGTTAGATTTCCTTTGTTAGCAAGAAGTTATTGGAACCTAGATTAGATAAAGCTTTTCTGTCAGTCACTCAATAACACCACAGTAAAATGTCTCTTATACAGCACTGACTAAGGTTATTTTTGGTTCTTCCAAAAATATATTTTTAAAGCAGATAGTCAGAAAAAGTAGTACATTTTAGTATATAGTATATATTATAACACTATATTAATCACTGACATGGTTAAGTTGCCAATACATGCAACTTTAGTTGGTTTTATTATTGTTTTTAATTTCTTTATAGACATTGCATTCCTTAGTTCTCTTTAGCAAAAGATTACCAAGAACATATCTATAGTTGAACAAATTGGGTTTCTTCACTGCTGTAAAGAAAACATACCATGGAAAACCATGGAGTGTTTTAGTAAGAGAGTGTTGGAAAGAATAATTTTTAAGGATTTAGACTTTGAGTGATTAGGGCAGGGTATGAGAAAACAGAGATTTGCTATAGATAGAGGGGATGTCAGAAATCAAGATATCTCAATAAACTTATCTTTAGGGAAGGCAGACTAGAGTGAGGTAAAGCTATAATTAGAGATGCAATATAACAAAATGAAATAGCAAAACAGAAATGACAACATACAATGCAGTAAGATTGAACACATTTAAATCAGCCTTGATAATAATTGGAAGAAAGAATAAGAGAGGGTAATAGTTTGTCCTATAATTAGATTGGGCAGCAGAAGGGGAAGTTAATTCAGCTGTTGAGAGAGTCCATTTCCGTTTCTCCTGACTTCAATGAC
The DNA here is from genome assembly GCA_004026805.1 of Lasiurus borealis. NCBI lineage: Eukaryota > Metazoa > Chordata > Mammalia > Chiroptera > Vespertilionidae > Lasiurus > Lasiurus borealis. The sequence goes on from PVJN01061252.1 coordinate 6,586, forward strand.
TTCTGCTTGTATGTGGGTTTCCACTTTGTTATGTAGGGCAAGGATTCCATTCCTGGTCAGAAATGGTCTCTGGTCCATGGTCTGTGACTTTTTCAAATCCTGACATCTTCTCTGACTTTTGCAACCTTAGCCCACTGCTCTCCTCTGTTTATCATGTGGCTGCCCATTCACATTCCTGGGGTAGGTGCAGTTGGCAACCCAGATGAATCAAAGCAGACATTCTCTAGCTGCTCCTGGTCAGAATGGAGTTAATCCATATGCTGTTAGGTTGAATGGAAATTCATAGTCTCCCCGGGAAAAGCTAATTACAAGTGGTAAGGTTACCGGAGCTTTGTGAGGGTCAGGTCTTGGTGGGATTAGTTTGGGATAACTTCATAAAGGAAGTGATTTTTGAGCATATATTGATTATTCTACTTAGATGAGTGAGTATAAAAAAAAACAACAACCTAAAAATAGTTCCAGTGGTTATCGTGACAATATTTTCAGAACCTAAAATTGAAACAAAGGACAATTGGATAAAGGGCATTTGAATTCAATAATAAGAGTGGTTATTTATTGAGTCATATGATAGTCACTGTACTAAATACTTTATACTTTATTCATTTCTCATAGCAGAGATTTGAGGATATAAATATAACTCCAATAAAAATGCAGAGATTAAACTCCCATCCCTTGACTATGGGCAAACCTTAGTTCTCACTATTAAATTGAACACACTGACAGTTTACAGGGCATGACTTCTCAGGTGAGGTTAGAAACAGTGATATAGATTTCAACTGGCTCTTTCTGAGGGGTCATGTACCTCTGGAAGCCTGAACTATCATGTTGGAAGCTAACATGATGGAGAGAAAACATCATGTAGAGAGATCACGCAGAGATAGAGCATGATGTCTAAGGAACCCCATACTTGAGCTCTGAGCTTTTGAAGTGTTTGGGAGTAAAGAAGTCTTTGAGATGACTCCAACCTTAGCCACTGACTTAATGGCAACCTCAAGAGAGACGTTGAGGCAGCACCAAAGAGCCCCAATGCCTCTGAATTCCATAAAAGATAATAAGTGTTATTGTTTTAAGCACTGAATTTTAGGATGATTTTTATACAAGAATCGATAACTAATTTTATTTATTTATTGTTACTGTGGAAATGAAAACAATATTGGACATGGTATCAGAAAACTATATTTAGATTTTAGCTCTGCCAGCTACATCTGTGTGACATGGGAGAAGCCACATAATCTCTGAGTGTTACTTTTCTTCCTAGTGAAAATGAGGATGTAGAATTTTGTATTCAGTTATTGGCAACCCAATTTTAGTATAGTATCTAGAGACTGAAGTGCATCCGAGGAGAAAGAAAAAGGATCTGGAAGTTACGTCAAATGAGAAATGGGTTGTAGAAACTGGAGGAATTTCACCTAGAAAAGGACTATTTAATGCTTCCCTTAAGATGTTTGAACAACTCTAACAGAGAAATAGGAGTAAATTGATTTTGTGTAACTTTTGAGGGCAAATAGGAAATAATGGTTGATAATTTTAAAGATATAGATTTTAGCTGATATAAGGATGCCCTTTTAAATAGTGAGATTTTTTAGAAAATGTTATTTGAAATATCTAGAAAGAAAGTTATTTTTTTCTGGTTTCAGTACAGAGAAACTATAATGTACTTATCTTCAAGAAGTCCAAACTGTGTTCTCTTAAATTTAATTTATATTTTTTCCAAGCATCTCTTTATTATATAAACAATATTTCTGATGCCAGGTGGATGCTAGACTTGTCAAGGGGCATCACTTAGTAAATTATATAATGTCTAACCACTATGCTATATATCTGAAATTAATTAAATCATTTATCTATTGCTATACAATTAAATGTAATTTAAAATTTTTTAATTAAAAAACAAAAACCACACAAAAATAATATTTCATCAGTTATAAGATAGAAAACACAAATAAGCAAAAAAGAAAGAAATTTACCAATATCACCATTAAAAATCACATCTGAAAAATTGAAGCAATATTATTTTAATGTGCTTTTCCCATTTTATTGAGATATAATTGATCAATAACATTATATTAGTTAAAGATGTATAACACAGTGATTTGACATATGTGTGTATTGTAAAATGATTGCCATAATAAATTAACATCCATCACCTCACATGTTTTTTAATTGAGGTATAATTGATATAAAATGTTATATTAATTTCAGGTGTACAGCATAATAATTCATGTGAATAGTATAATGATTTATTATTTATAAGTATTGTGAAATGATCATAACAATAAGTCTAGTTAACATCTGTCACCATCCATACAATATTTGTTTTTAATATTTACATTTTTATCCCTTCAGACACTAAAACATCTTACTAAAATATTCTTAATTTGTGAAAATTGCTTTCCTTTTCTAGAAACTCTGCCTAATGACTTTTTTCCTGGTCCTACTGGGTACTTTTTCATTCTTCTACATATAATTTTAGTACTGTGTTTAATTGATTTCCAATGAAATCCTCTTTAAATCATTTGAATCAACAACATTACTTTATTCCTTGTATTAGGACTGAGATTCATTTGAATAATATTTTGAAGCAATTTTTACTGTTAGGTTTTTTTGAGGTCACTGATGTTAAGGGTTGAAAGAAAACAAATTTATAGTAAATTTTCTTCGAATGAACTAAGGCTTATTTCGTGCCCTGCATACTCTGCTTTATGTGATGTTCATGTGTTCAGTCATGGCATTCAGCGGTTGTTTTCACAAGAAAGGTCAAAAGAAGAGGGGTAATCTCCTTTATGTTATTTTTAAAAATTACAACTAACCAGGCTTATTAAAATTATTCATAATTACATCTGCATTATAACATTAAGGCAAAGCACATTTATTTCATTTGCCTTAGGGATTGATGTTTCTTAAAGTGAGGTACATCAGAATCACTTGAGATGTTCCTCAAAATTTATATTCCTGAATCCTACTCTTCAGGGTATGGGAGAAGATGAAGGAATCTGCATTTAACATACTTGCCAGGGGATTCTATATCTTGAAGTTTGAGAATCACTGCTTTAGGGAAATATTGTCTCAGATCTCTCCGCTGTTGTGCTGCAATGATATGCATTAAGACTCAGATATTATCATTGGGAATTTTGCCTCAATTGATATTTCATAGAATTTGTTTTTAAAACTTACTGAGTAATTTGAGCTTTTCTTCTTAAGGAAATTTATTTAAAAATGATTTAATCTTCTAAAAAATGATTAGAGATTCTTTGTCAAATCTGTTTTTAAAATTTGGCATGATTGCCTTTTATCGAACAGTAATTTCATTGAAAGTGTTTGGATTTGTGTGCCCTCTTACTCTGATAAATTGCCCAGAGGCCTCCAATCAAGAAAGGCCAATACTTCTTCTTAAGTTTTAGAAAGTTAAAAAGTGAGGACCAGAAATATAAATATTGCCCCTTCCTATTGTTCCTAAGAATGTTGTAAGATAACATGATTTTATGCACTGCCTATCTTGGTTCCTTGGTGAAATTATGACTTTTCAGCTTCTTGTTCCTGCTTCTTGGTGGTATTGAGCCCCTTTGCACACATTATAGGGCTGAGGACAGTGTGTGGGTAATCGGTGAGGGAACCCATGGTTACTGTCTGTGGTGCAAGATGGCAGTGACCACATTACCATGAGTAAAAAATACCCCAAGAGATGTAGTTGATCTAACAAATAAGTGTCATGAGTAAGGAAGACTGAAATTAGTACTGAGAGAAAATAGTGGTGCTGTATGGACCCCAAATGCTTTGACTAGAACTTAAAAGTTGTTACTCAGACTAGACAGCCACTCCTACCATGTTTTGAGTGGTAGAAAAATTTGCTTTATTATGGACAATGGTGAGTCATCTTTAGGTAACCACCTCCTTATGTTTTGACTTGGTCTTCAATCCCTTAGATTGAATCAGATTTTTTTTTTTGACTTATAGGCTATGATATAAGATAGTTTGCATTTGAAATGAAAGTCACTGAAGCATGATTGACCAAATGGTAATTATCAATTAAAAAACACTTAAGTCAGATTTCTGATAGGGACAGTATTAAGAGGTCAAAATGGCTTTCCAAAACATATTTCAGTTTTTGTTTGTCCAAAGTGAAGAATCAAGAGGCCATTCCAGAAAGCCATGTTTAAGACCTAAACATGATTGGCATCTAGAGGGGTTCCTCTGCACCACTCCACAGAGGTATCATAAACTTTAATGAAATACAGCATCTCTCTTGGGGAAGGAAGAGATCTAGGACCATTAATTGTATCCTTTTTATTTTAGCACAAATGTATTGAGCATTTACTCTGTGATAGTCATTGTGCCAACAAGTGAGAAAGATTAAGATTTGGCATACAATCATTTTTTGCATGTATCTGTCTAGTTTTCCCAACACCATTTGTTGAAGAGTCTGTCTTTTTTTAAAATTTAATAAATCTTTATCATTCAGATTACTACAATCGTTCCTCCCCCCACCCCTTAGCTCCCCTCCACCTGGTTCCCCGCTCTGCCTTTACCACTGCCACTGTCCTCATCTATAAAGTGTACAATTTTTGTCTAGTCTCTTCCTGCACCCCCAAACCCATTCCCGCCCCCAGAATTGTCAGTCCACTCCTTGATTCAATTATATTCACTAGTTTATTCTGTTTATCAGATTTTTTATTCACTTGATTTTTAAATTCACTTGTTGATAGATAAGTATTTGTTGTTCGTAATTTTTATCTTTACCTTTTTCTTTTTCTCCCTCT
>PVJN01061253.1:0-11342 GCA_004026805.1 Lasiurus borealis
GGTGCTAGAAGCCGACGACCCCACGTGACCCTGGGGGGCCCAGGGTTGGGTCGACCCCGCCCCTCCGCCCGCTGCCGCCGCCGCCGCCGTCGCCGCCGCCGCCGGGGGGCGCATGCGCAGCCCGTGTTAGTGATGGAGGAGAGAAGATGGCGGAAGCGGAGTGAGTGACTCGCTGGTGACTGATGTCGTAACCGGGGGGCGAATGCGGGCAGCGACACGTCGTCCGAGGGGAAAGCTCAGGGCTCTTTGGCGCGCCGTGCGGGGAAAGGGAGGCCCGAGGGCTTCCTCCTCGTGGAGGAGCCCGCTCGGCCCGTGTCCGGGGGGCGGCGGGAGGAGGGAGAGGGGGGAGGCGGAGGCGACCTGTAAAAGGGTCCAGTTGCCTCCAGGCGGAAGCGCCCCTTCCGCCCCCTGGTCCTGGATCCGCGGGGCCCCTGCGCTCAGGGTCACCCCCGGTGGGACCCCGGCCCCTTGGGACGCAGCCCTGTGGGCCTGTCTCAGGCGCTGTCATCCCTGCCGGTGGGCCCCGCGGGCAGCCTGGTGACCGTGCGTGCGTGCGTGCGTGCGCCGGGGCCCGCGGAGGCCGGGCCGGGCTGGGCGGGCACTGCCAGGCCTGCCGGGCGCTCCCCTCCTGCCCGCGCCCGCGCCCGCCCGCTCCGCTTCTGCGGGAAAAGCCCCGGGATGTGGGGGTGCTCGCGGCCCGCCCCCCCCACCCCGGCAGGCGCGGAGGAGCTGCCCCAGCGCCGGCCTCCTGGCGGCGGGGCTTCTGCGCGGCCGGCCCGGCTGAAACCACCCCCTGGAGGGGAAGCTCTTGCCCTGGGTCCTCCGGCTGCAGGGCCGCCGCCTCCCCGCCCCCCCTCCCGGGAGGACCACGTTCTCGGTGGCGGGGGGTGCTCGCAGGCTCAGTGAGAGGCGCAAACTTCAGTCTGTCCGGGCTAGGCCTGTGGTTTTTGTAGGCGTTTATTCTGCCATATAGACAGACGGCCGAGTTGCAGAAATGGTCCTTTTTTGTGCCAGGTCTGCAAACGCATTTCAGTGGTTTGGCAGGTTCCCCTCACTCCCCACCGATGTGTAGGATTGATTAGTGCCTACAGTTTGCATTCTCTGGTGACCATTTTTGGTTCGTTAACTGAACTGCTTGCCCCCCAGGGTTGGGGATGGGGAGGGGATGGTGGAGCAGAACAGCACTGTAAAAGGGACCAGAATGTAAACGGACTTTAAATGCACAGCGCTGGTGCGAGGTTTCCAAGTGTTACTGACAGCCAGTAAAATTTGGAAAAAAAGTTTACCTTGTCGACCACAGAAATGTCTCATTGTTGAACAGTTAACCATAAGACGCTTTGATTTGATTATTAGCCTGCAGTCTGAAAAAACTTTAAAAGAGCCAGCAGAGCAGCGTAAGGATGTGTGAGTCATTGACTAATCAAAAAAAGTAAGTGTAGTCAGCTTTTTTTCCCCCAGTCGCTTCTCCTCTTATTAAATCGAGACTTTAAAAAATAAACATCTGATCCTCTGAAGAGCATATAAATGTTATTTACATCAATGATACAAAGGACAAAGAAAACTTGTACGTTAAGGGACACTATATGGGGAATAGTGTATAGGGACACAACGTATTGCCAAATTCCTTTTGTCTTTTCCTCAAGTAGAAAGTGTTGTTATTATACATTCAGTCTTGTCAGTGCTGCTAAGGTGAGGCCAGCCAGATTTTGTTTCTTGGGAAGAAAAGATGGGAAATAAGGGCAGGTAAAGCAAGTATATTCTCTGTGCTTTTCAGCATTGGGGTGCATTTTTTCACCCCACGCAAAACCTCCTTGTAGTTCTAGTTTCAAACAATATTGAGGCCCTTGAGCATTGGCTTAAAATGTTTGAATTTATTCAGATACAGATTCTGTATTTAATAGAACTTTATACGACAGCGAAGTGAGTTCATAATATTAGAGAGGAAAAAATGAGGAAGTCTTGCACACCAGTGGTCGGCAAACCGTGGCTTGCGAGCCACATGTGGCTCTGGCCTCTTCAGTGTGGCTCTTCCACAAAATACCACGGCCTGGCTGAGTCTATTTTGAAGAAGTGGTGTTAGAAGAAGTTTAAGTTTAAAAAATTTGGCTCTCAAAAGAAATTTCAGTCGTTGTACTGTTGATATTTGGCTCTGTTGATAAATGAGTTTGCCGACCACTGTTGTACACAAATGTACTTACTTTACTGTCCATACCTGAGGCAAGTGACATAATTATGCTCCTTTCAAATTTTAGGACAATTCTTTGTGAAAAAGATACTTTGGTAAGGAAGTGGGGAAATTGTCTGCTCTTCTCTATCTGGTCAGAGTAATCTGCTTATAAGTATAACTTATACTTTTTAGATGTAGTAAGATTAGGGGAAAAGCTAGTGTGATTTTTTTATTAACTTATTTTCTAAAATAACTTATTTTGAAGGCAAGTATATATGATAGCCAAAAATTAAGCTAATTAGCACAAGCCCTTAGGCACCCTATTTTAATGTATAGGTAAAAATGATTTGACAAAAAAAAAAAAAAGAGCAAGATTTGAACTTACAGTTTTAGTATGGTCAGAAGAATGTAAATATATATTTTAAATTCCCCGATGTTGCTTTAGTTTCTATTTTCCTAGATAGTTTCGTATTCACTCAATCACCTGTTTTGGTTTCAAAATACTCTTCTTTCAATAATAAAAATAAATTTTAGACCCGGCTTTATCTGTGTTACGTATCCTGAATAATTTGAATTCAAATTTAGTTAGTATTAAGTATTAAATGTGCTATATATTTGCAAAGTACTTTTTCTTTCTAGGTGTTTATGGTAACTATGTACTATTGTGTTTTGAGGACCTTCTTAGAAATTTAGACTTGATAATTCTTTTGGAATGATTAAATATTCTTTAAAACCCTTAAGATAATGTTTTTGCCAGTACAAACCCTTTGTGTTATCTGCCAGATTTAAGGACCACAGTACAGCTATGGATAGTGAACCAAACCCTGGAACATCTTCTGTGTCGACAACAACTAGTAGCACTACCACTACCACCATCACCACTTCCTCTTCTCGAATGCAGCAACCACAGATCTCAGTCTACAGTGGCTCAGACCGACATGCTGTACAGGTATTTCAGTTATAAAGATGGGTAGGCTAAGACTTCGGATGTCATTATTTTTGCTTATGCCAGATTTTGTTTCATATCCAATGAGTTATATGATATTCTCTAAATAAGTACAGTTATAGTTATTAATGTTTAAAACACTCAAAAAGTTATTTAATAATTATTCTGTTGAGAGGGCTTACATTTGTCAGAGTGTAGTTTTTAAAAAACAAACTCTTTATTGTTGGAAGTATTACCTAGGTTCTCTTTTTTCCTCCCATTTAACTTATTCCAGTCCGTCCCTATCCCCCCAAACTCCCTCCCACCCTGAGTGTAGCTTTTAAAATATATAAGGAAAATTATAATTGGAAGGTGTCTAGCTGGTGCTGCAGTATGGAGATATTCAATCTAGAGCCCCAACATGCAGAATGGCTCTAGGTGGTTTTTTTTTTTGGTTATTTTATATTTGAACCCATAATATAGACTTAGGGAGATCTATTAAGATCTATAGATGTGTGAAGAGGTTCATTGTAAACCTAAGAACCTAAAGGAGAAGGATTTATTCTAAAGCTCTTAGGGGCAGAGGTGGAAAGGAATATCTAAGGAGGAAAAATCTTGGCTCTTCACTTAGTTGGGAAAGTTAAATTTACTTGGTTAAACTTTATAATAATGGAAGTTGGGGCAAGATGGTATTGCATAAAAAGGACATGCGAATTGCAGTCTGACATGCTTTTTGTTTGAGTTTTACTTTTTCATTAGTACTTATATAATCTTGAGTGGGAGGCATAATGGCCTGAAGAAACAATAAAATGAGGATGAGACCACCAGTTTATTAGTTACTAGAGGTCTGGTGCATGAAATTCATGCAGGGGGCGGGGGGGGGGGCATGGTGTCCCTCAGCCCAATCCCAGTGGGCCTAAATGGGCAGTTGGACATCCCTCTCACAATCCAGGACTGCTGGCTCCTAACTGCTCACCTGCCTGCCTTCCTGATTGCCCCTAACTGCTTCTGCCTGCCAGTCTGATCACCCCCTAATCACTCCCCTGCCAGTCTGATTGATGCGTAACTGCTCCCCTGCCAGCCTGTTTGCCACTAACTGCCTTCCCCCGCAGGCCTGGTCACCCCTAACAGCCCTCCCCTACAGGCATGGTCACCTCTAACTGCCCTCCCCTGCAGGCTTGGTCCTTCCCAACTGCCCTTTCCCACAGGCCCGGACACCCCCAACTTCCCTCCTCTGCTGGCCTGGTCACCCCTAACTGCCCTCCCCTGCAGGCTTGATTGCCTCCAACTGCCTTCCCTCCCTTGCAGGCCTGATCCCTCCCAACTGCCCTCCCCTGCTCGCCTGATGGCCCACAACTGCCCTCCTTTGCAGGCCTGGTCCCTCCCAACTGCCCTCCCCTGCTGGCCATCTTGTGGTGGCCATCTTGTGTCTACGTGGGGCAGCCATCTTATGTGTTGGAGTGATGGTCTATCTGCATATTACTCTCTTATTAGATAGGATAGAGGCCTGGTGCATGGGTGGGGGACTGCTGGTTTACCCTGAAGAGTGTCCCAGATCAGGATGGGGGTTCCCTTGGAGTGTGGAGTGGCCTGGGCTAGGGGCCTGTGGTGATTTGCAGGCTGGTGGCCATGCCCCCCAGTGACCCAAGAGGAGATTTATTTATCAGCAGTTGGGAGCCAGCAGTCTTGGATTGTATCTATGATTTATTTATCTTCTACAGTTGAAACTTTGTAGCCTGGAGCGGAGCCAAGCCTCCTGGTCATTTCTTGGAGGCAGCCTTTTATGTTGGGATTTATTTATCTTCTATAATTAAAACTTTGTAGCCTTAAGTAGAGGCCAAGACTCCTCTATCACTGGGGGCAACCCTAGCCTCCTGCTCTCTCCAGATCTGTGGCTGCTGCCATTTTTGTTGGGATTTATTTATCTTCTATAATTGAAACTTTGTAGCCTTGAGTAGAGACATAGGCCTGCCAGGGTGTGTGGAAAGCTCGACTTTCTCCATCACCGGGGAAGCCCAAGCCTCCCTCCTGCTCGCTCCATGGCCGTAGCCATTTTGGTTGCTGTTAATTTGCATACCTGCTCTTGGTTGGCTTGTGGGTGTAACAGAGTGATGGTTAATTTGCATATTACTCTTTTATTAGATAGGGTTATGAGGATTAAAGGAAGCATCTAGAACTGTGTGGGCACATTAGATATACCCAGTACATAATAGCTAACATTGAAAGTTTCTATGGGCCAAGTATTTGATAAATGTTTTGCATGGATTATTAGGTACTATTATCTCCATTTTATAAGTGGGAAAACTGATGTTTTATTAGTAAGTAGGCTAACTTTTCTAAACTCATAGATATATCTCACAAATAGCATTAACACTAGTTTGCATGATATTCTAGAATTGCTTTCCCTAAAATACCACCAAATCAATATTTATTGCACTACCTAAGTAGTTCTATAATACCTTCAGCTTTCTTCTTCAGTCCTTTGAATGTTCTTTATCATCCTTATTTCTTTAGAGCAGGGTTGTAGAACCTTTTTTCTGCAAAGAGCCATTTGGATATTTATTACATCACTAGAGGCCCGGTGCATGAAATTCATTCCCTCACGGTGGGGGTGTGGTGTGGTAGTATTCCTCAGCTCGGCCTGTGCCCTCTCATAGTTGGACATCCCCCAAGGGCTCCTGGACTACAAGAGGGCACAGGTCAGGCTGAGAAACTATCCCCCTCCCCCCTCTCAGTGCACGAATTTCGTGCTCTGGACCTCTAGTACTGTTATAATCCTAAATTACTTGTTGCTGGTCTATAGGCCTCTGCAACTAGGGGTTAAAAGACAACATTGATATAGTAACAGAAGTGTGTAGCAGGTTTAGCAATCTGTAGTTGGAGAAATGAGATATGAACAAGTGAAAGTAAACAACACAAGAAAATATGCTTTCTTGGAATTTTGTGGTTCAAGGTGTCCTGACTCATACCCTAAAGCTGAAGGATATTGCTCTATTCCTTATCTCTCTGGTTTGATGCTGTTGTTAGAGTTCTTTGCTGTTCAGAGTCACAGTGGGCATGATGTGACTTTGGGATGTGGTTGCAGAGGACTGCCATAGTCTGACTTATTGGTTTGGGCAGATAAAGAATTTTTCTCTGTTAATAGAATGTTTGTCTTTTCTGTGTTTATCTATTTATGAAGTTTCAGGCTCAGATTTCAGATTATACTAATAAATATTTTCAGTAACACTTTAATCGGAATTATTTTAGTAAGAATAGTTTTATTCTATTGTTGAAACAATCAAAACATGGAATCTACATTTAAAAAACATTTACAAATGTTTGAAAAATTACATTTGAAAGGTAATTAATGATTTTCTAAAAAGTAAATTGCTTTGTAATTTTCTGATTATGAATATAATACCTACTTATTCTAAGTTTTTTCAAACATTTAAAGAAAAATAGAGCCTTAACTGGTTTGGCTCAGTGGATAGAGCATCAGCCTGTGGACTAAGACTCCCAGGTTTGATTACTGTCAAGGGCACATGTGGGCTTGATCCCCAGGAGGCAGTTGATCCATGATTTTCTCTCATCATTGATGTTTCTATCTTTCTTTCCCTCTCGCCTCCTCTCTGAAATCAATAATAATATATTTTTAAAAAAAGAAAAGAAAAGTACAAACGAGAAAGTAAAAATCACCTCTAATCCAGTTTGGTAGTCTTTTAATGTTTCCTAAATATTCTTTCAAAACTTTTAATATAGCCATAGCTGGTTTGGTTCAATGGATAGATCGTTTGCCTGTGGATTGAAGGGTCCTGGGTTTGATTCTGGTCTGGGGCGCTTTCCTGGGTTGTGGGCTTGATCCCCAGTACGGGAGGGGTGGGGGTGCAGGAGGCAGCCAATTAGTGATTCTCTCTCATCCATTGATGTTTCTATCTCTCTCTCCCTCTCCTTCCTCTCTGAAATCAATAAAAAAGTTTTTTTTAAGTATTATAAAAAAATAAACTTTTAATATAAAAATACATTTTACTCTATACACTATTTAGTAGCCTGCTTTTTTTCACCTTATAATGTATTTGGGAATTCTGTTTATTAATTAATGTAGATTTACAAGTATGTGCTGTGTTGTACAATAGTTACTAGCTTATGTGGCTATTTATATTTAAATTAAAATGAAGTTAAATTATAAACTCAATTCCTTAGTTGCACTGGTCACATTGTAAGTGCTCAGGAGACACATGTGGCTAGTGGTTACTATATTGGGCAGCACATTACTATTTGTAATGGTTGTAGGGATATACATATTCCTTCCTATACTCAAGCCCTGAATTCTGCCAAGTTTTATTCAAAATGCTTATACCAATTTACATTTTTATGACCATTTATGAGACTACCTATTTCCTCAGTTAGTAGTATTCTTTTAAACCTTTATCCATCTGAAAGTTGGAAAATAATATCCTATTTTAATTTGTAATTTTTGTCTGCTAATGGGATTAAAGATCTTTTCAAATGGTTGTTTGGATCTTCTTTCTTTTGTGAACTGACTATACAGGGTAGTTTTAATTTGTAAGGATTTTATTTGTGTAATCCTAGTCATGTGTAATTAGGAGAGAACTATGTTAGTAAGCTTATGACATTGAATATTCAAGTAGTAAAGTTTTAAACTGTCACTTTTTTAATACTTTATTTTATGGTTAAGATTATGGCTTGACATTGGTTCAATTGACTTATCACAGGTAATTCAACAGGCATTGCATCGCCCCTCCAGCTCAGCTGCTCAGTACCTTCAGCAAATGTATGCAGCTCAACAGCAGCACTTAATGCTGCACACTGCAGCTCTTCAGCAACAGCACTTAAGCAGCTCCCAGCTTCAGAGCCTTGCTGCCGTTCAGGTGAGAGTGGAATAAATGAAAATTTATGAGGCCTAAATTGACATTATTTGCAGAAAATAAATGAATTGGGTATTATTTCAGAGTTCTCAGATGTTTTGTGATAATTTTTATTAGGGAATTATAATAGGCTGCCAAATGGAAGTTAACTTAAAAAAATAATGGGTATGTTTTCTATATTACTTTGTTGCTAACTTTTTGTTCCACTGCTTTTTATATACATTGCAGGATTGCTATACTAGTGTCATGATTTTGCATGTAAAATTTTAGGTATAACAATGAATACTTAGGATTATGTGAATTACATTTACATTTTAACAAAAGTTTTTTTTCCAGTATGCAAGTAATTCACACTATTGAAAAAAAATCAAACGTTATAAAATTGTTTATAAGAGTTAAAATAGAAGTATTCCTTTACTACACCCACTTTTGTTTTCCACTCTTCAGAGTTGACCACCGTACCAGTTAATATGTAACCTTCCAGAAATTTTATGTAAGAAAATTTATAAAGATACGTATATATACTTTCTAAAATCTAATCACACTATTCCTACTAATAACAGGATGATTTTATGATTAAATGCTTGTCTTTTAAAAAATATTTTAATTATTATTCTGTTTATTTAAATAAAACTACAAGTGAGATTTAATCTTAAATCTTACTAGAAGAGGATCTCAGTTGACAGAACCTGAAAAAGGTTTATATCTATTGTAATCACATCTCTAGCTGTTGTGTTTTCTTGGTAGTGTAATTTTAAGTAATATCATGTTTGTGATATGAGTTAGGAAACTGAAACCCACTGGCACTTGATGTAGCTTCAATTTCTTTTTTTGTAATGTTGGAGTGGTGATTCCCCTGAAGAAGATAGAAGCCTGTAGAGTAAAACTGACAATGAGTGCAACTATTAAAATCATATTACCCTTTGGGTCCTGTTTCCACCATTCAGCTTTTTTGGTTTTTTTTTTAATCTATTTGGTCAAAGCTTAATCCATGTTCACTGTAAAATGAATAGCTTCATATATAGACATTTTTACTTTTCTTATGTTTTTGTGGTATCCTGGTACCAGAAAGATTTTAACTTTAGGTTTTTATAGACATATTATAAAGATCTTATTATTTTAGGCAAGTTTGTCCAGTGGAAGACCACCTACATCCCCCACAGGAAGTGTCACACAACAGTCAAGTATGTCTCAGACATCTGTAAGTGCCCTAAACTTTTTCCTAGATTTAAAAATTTTAATTATTGCTTTCCAAAAGTAAACCATTAATATTTGCAAAGCTGTTAATTGTGTATTTGTTTAAATACTATTTAAGTAACAACTACCTAGAAGTAAGAATGATAAGGTTCAAGAATTCAGAACTAATGTTAAACTTCTGAAAATCTGAGTCTAAAAATATTTGTTTTGCTTCTTATACATTGTTTCCCATAGAGTGTATTCAGATCTTTTGTGGTTCTAAATTATTTCAGTTTTCAGAATGTATTGAAAGCCTGAAATGTACAATGCACAGATATAGGCCATGCATTTACTGTGCTATATTACAGAATGTCATATCTTTGGTACCATCTAAATGTTTCTAGCTTTTTCTCTGAAATTCACATTTTAGAAATTATACATTTCAGCTTACACTTACTTGAGTTATCTGGGTCAAATTTACAATTAGTCCACTCAAGATAGTATAATTTATTTTGAAAAGGGAGTAAAAAAAAAAAGCTGGTTTGCTCTCTTGCATATATTCTGGGAAATTGTGCAAACTTTCCTAGTTAAAAGAAATTTATAGGCATGGTAATACTTGTTTAACTTGTTATTTTGATATAATTTCAAATTGCAAGAATAATGAAAAGATTTACTCAGATTTACCAGTTGTTAACATTTTGGTTCATTGATTTATCATTTTTTTTCTCTCTACATATTTACATAGTGCTTTTTTTTTTTTCTGAATCATTTGTGGGTAAGTTGAGACATGTTTCTTTAGTCCTAAATATTTTGATATATATTTACTAGAAACAAAGTCATTCCTTTATGAAACCACACGAAAATGATCAAATTCAGTAAACTTAACATTGCTGCAATGTAGTATATATTAAAATTTCATCAGTTGTCCTAGGTTTGTCAGTCTCATCACTATAGGTGTTTTGGACCAGATAATTCTTTTTTTAAATTTTTATTTATTGATTTTAGAGAGAAAAGGAGAGAGAGAAACATTGGTTTGTTGTTCTACTTATTTATGCACTCATTGGTTGATTCTTGTATGAAACCCATAATCTTGGTATATCGGGATAATGCTCTAATGAGCTAACCAGCCAGAGATAGACCAGATAATTCTGTGTTTTGGGGGCTGTCTTGTGTATTATAGAATGTTTAGCAGCACCCTTAGCTTCTATTCACTTAGATATCAGTACATTGTGGCCCTCCCCCTTCCTCCATTGTGACCTCCAAAAATGTTTTGTGATAATTTTTATTAGGGAATTATAATAGGCTGCCAAATGGAAGTTAACTTAAAAAAATAATGGGTATTTTTCTATATTACTTTGTCTCTAGGCACATTTTTGCCTAATATTTTCTGGGGACAAAATTACCCCTTGTTGAGAACCATTGAGTTAACCCTAAAATGTCCTTCCTAGCTACTTTTTCTTGATCTGATGTGGTAATTCGTTGATGCTTTGTAAAATTAACTCCAACAGAATATAGTGTGTAGATTGCTGAATTGTGCTGTCCTTCTTTAGCTAAGGGAAGTATCCTAGAATATAAATAGAATTAGTTAAAAATGAAATTACTTATGCCTTGAAAATGTTAGACTGAAGAAAATGAAAAATCTAAGTAATGTAATATGGCCCTACTAAACATTTTGTGGACTGGTTAAAAACCTTAAGACCAATTCTTTATTCCACGAAATATTGGAGTAACTTTTGACAACATAGAGATAAGTGTTTTTAAATTTTTTTTCTCTTCATATTACAAGGTGTCTTTTTAAACTATTTTTCTCATTACGATTTTATGAATGTGACTTTCATAGAAATTATAATTCCAGTGATTGTGCTTAATTTTTATGACATTGTTAGTGCTTCTTGTAATAAATTAGGCTACTTGTCATTCACATTCTGTGAATGTCTGCTGGGGAAAAAGAAGTAAGTAGGAGAATGGATAGCTAGAAAAAAATATATTGCATTTGTTTTCTTTTTTAAAAAATATATACTTATATTGATATAGAGGAAGGGAGAGGGAGAGAGAGATAGAAATATCAATGAGGGGGAGAGAATCATTGATCGCCTGCCTCCTGCATGCTCCCTACTGGGGATTGAGCCCCCAATCCAAGCATGTGCCCTTGATCGGAATTGAACTTGGGACTCTTCAGTCCACAGGCCAACGCTCTATCCACTCA
>PVJN01061254.1:0-11341 GCA_004026805.1 Lasiurus borealis
GGGAAATATTTTTCTACTCACCACCTCTTTTTTATTTCCCTTTACTATTAATATTTTAACTGGGGTCCTTCCTTATCGGGAATTTTGTCTTGTACTTTGTATTATAGCCTTGTACTCTGCAATTGGGTTATTTGGGAAAGAGTTATAATGGATAAAGTGAAAAAAAATATTTTCATATTTATTTTTAAAGGAAAAAAACCTCTTGTTGCCTTTATTTTACCCACTGTAGACCAGAAGAAAATGTAAGAGACAAATAAAAATAGTACATGCAGTTAACATGCATGTAAGAAAATTTACTACCAGAGAAATTGAGCACCTTTGGACTAAATGCAAATCAAAGGCCTTCCACGTTTTTTTAATATATTTTTATTTTTTTAATATATTTTTATTTGAGAGCAAGCAAGAAGACATCAATGAAGAGAATCATCCATCGGCTGCCTCCTGCACACCCCAACCTGGGGATAGAGCCCACAACTGGGCATGTGCCATGACCAGGAATTGAACCATGACCAACCCCTGAGCCATGGACTAAATATATTTTTATTGATTTCAGAGAGGAAGGAAGAGGGAGAGAGAGATGGAAACATCATTGAGGGAGACTCATTGATCAGCTGCCTCCTGCATACCCTACCCTGGGAATGGAGCCCACAACCTGGGCATGTGCCTTGATTGGGTATCTAACTGTGACCTCCTAGTTCATGGGTTGATGCTCATCCACTGAGCACACTGGCCGGGCTTTCTCCATTCTTTT
This sequence comes from Lasiurus borealis, assembly GCA_004026805.1. NCBI lineage: Eukaryota > Metazoa > Chordata > Mammalia > Chiroptera > Vespertilionidae > Lasiurus > Lasiurus borealis. The sequence goes on from PVJN01061254.1 coordinate 752, forward strand.
TCCAGGACAGCACATATTTTTTGGAGCCTTACTCATCTGATTAACACTTCAATGAAGTTCCTCATTATTTTATTATTAATATTTTACTTAAAATTTTATTTTAATGTTCACATCAATAATACAAGCATTCACATTAATATTTATGTCCATAAACATATTTAATATTTTATATAAGTATTAACTTCACATTAATGTTTATTTAATATCTACAATTTTATTATTCATAAATAAAAGCAACTGTGTATTTCTATAGGTATATTTTGTATGTGTACTTCACACATGTGGAAAGGAGACTTGTTCTGATATCATTGGTTTCAGTTAATTAGCAAGTTAGAATCTCCTGACTTACAGCTGTTAGTCCCATAAAACCTTATAGTGGCAGAATGCTTGTTACAAAGCCAAGTGTTACAAGAAGATTAGCCTTTAAAGATTAACCAGGGAATTTTTAGAAAGTTCTCATCTTTTTAATACAATACCTAACGTATGTAAATATTATACAGGTATTTACATAAAATGTGTATCCTAAATGGAATTTCTATTTTTTGTCATCAAATAGCCCTCTTCTAATTTCTCCAGGAAAGTGCAAAATTTCTAATGGTGTTCATTCAGGATAGTCACCGAGCACTGAAAAAGATGAGTGTTGTTGTTTTTTTGTCCACTTCCATTTTCACAAGAGTTTAAAACATCTGTTGGGAACATAGCTGAACTATTACAATTCTCCAGAAAGCTGAAGATGAAAAGCGTTGGCATTGGATGCACAAGAAGAGAACCGACCTGTCTTTTTGAAACTTTATTCAGAATTTCACAATCCCTGCTAAACCATAAAGGAAGGGCCAAAAGCAATAAAACAGCAGCAACCCAGTAAGAATGTGCCAGAGTTCACAGAACAATTGCCCCGGGCTTAACTTCATTGACCTTTAATCTGTTTGGGGCATCAGTGATCTCTGTATAAAGCATCTTGAAACGTGACCATTGTCAGGCCTCGCATAGTTCTGCATGCCAGAGCCACAGCGGTAAAAGTCAAACTTGGGTGTTGGTACCGAATAGTTGGGTTAAGTGTGTCCTATAAGAAATGGGACAGTTTTCTCCATTTCTTACGGTGTGTTTGCAGCTTGTAGCGGTCAGACAGTGAGTTAGGATGTAAACTCTGACTCGGGGAAAGACTGCTGAGGCTCTCTGACTTATGCTCCGAAGTGTTTTGCCCCAGGAGACTTTCTAGAACGCTAAAGCTAGCCTCTTAAGAGTGAAGGGTGGTCTCAGAGTGAACAGATCACTGATCAGGAGACCCAAATTGCCATTGGTTATGTACCACAGAGCAACCACATGACTTTATTAGTTTGGCAATCATTTATTAAAAGGCCATCCTATAGGGTAGGCATTAGTGGATATGAAAAGAACCCCGTTGCTGACTTCAAGAAACTCACAACTTAATGGAGACTGTAAACCAACACAAATTGCTATGACATAATGCAACAAGTGGTAAGTCAAGCCTTTGGAAAAATTCTAAATAGAGAACAATGAATGATCAATTCTACTTGGGGAGTGCAGGCAAAAACATCTGGAGAGCTTTTAACCAGGGCCTTGAAGGTAATTGTCAAGTAATCTGGCGTGGTGAGAACACGCAGTGCGGGAGAAGGAAGGACACTGTAGATGAAACGTAAACGGGGGCAGATTGTGAAAGGCTTTGAATAACTTGCTCAGGAATTTGGGCAACTCTGACTCTTTGGGACTCAATGTTCTCATCTTCAAACGAGGGAACTGGACTGGACAATTTTTGACTTCGTGACCAGGTCTAAATGTCAAAAAAAGATGACATTAAAAGTTCCAGGAGAAATGCTTTCTTTGAAATCTGGCCAGATCGTATCAATTCCTGTAAAGATAATGCCACGTCAGCAGCTATTACTTCAAATTCCAGAAAAATACCCTCTCTTGCATTATCATAACAGTGCTTAAGAGCTAAATAAATAAATAGATAAATATTTTCATGAATCAATACTACTTTGTGTTTATACGTGCCAGAAGAATGCTTACTGGACCTTCAAGTTTAATTACTTAAAATATTATGCTAGAATCATAATGCTACAGACTGACTTGGATCCCCTCAAAACTCATATGTTGAAGTCTGAACTCCTAATGTAACTGCATTCAGCAAGAGGAAGTAGTTAAGGTTAAGTGAAGTGATACGGGTGGGCACCAATCTCATAGGATTAGTGCATCTACAAGAAGAGACACCAGATAGCTGGCTCTCATTCTCCCTCAGGTTCTCACATGAACATCCCGCTGGGGATACAGCAAAAGCACAGCCATCTACCAACCAGGAAGAGTCCTCACCAGAAATCAAATCTGATGGACCTAGATCTTGGACTTCCAGCCTCCAAAATAGTGAGAAATAAAGTGATGTTGTTTAAGTCAAGCAGTTTTGACAGGACTGGCAGACCAAGATGACTAATACAGATAACCGATAAATGATTACTTGCTGTGGGGTAGATTATTTTGTAAGTTTTGGTTCAGATATCAAAATCTACTTTTAAAATCTTATTTATTTTTTTAATTAAATCTTTATTATTCAGATTATTACATTTGTTTCTCTTTTTTCCCTCCATAGCTCCCCTCCACCCAGCTCCCACCCCTCCCTCTACCCTTACCTCTCTCCCATTGACCCCATCCATAGGTGTATGATTTTGTTCATTCTCTCCCTATAATATTTAGAATCTTTTAATTATTAGCTCTTTATGGTAATTATTGAGCTCTGGAAAATATATTTTTAACTGATTATGCAGCAATGTGGTGATTATGAAAACAACCCTCCCAATATTTTTAACTGAGATATAAGTAACATAAAACATTATTAGTCTCAGATATACAATATGATTTGATATTTATGTATGCCTATAATGTCTTATTTCATTTGAAATTATAATATTTGTTGATTTACAATTTCTTCTTTTCTATCCATCTGAACTTTATCATTGGGCTAAGTATTAGTAACATTCAAAATAATGAATTGGGCTGATGAATTTGACCCAGAAATGAATTTCAAACCAAACAAGTTCATTTCAACATTTTTTTTTATTCTAAAGCAGTTCTATTCATATGCATACCTCTATTAGAAACACTGGCAATTAATTTGGCATTTTGCCCACATGAATCTCTTCAGCAGCTTTTGGATGCCAGTGCTGGGCCCCAGAAATAGACAAAGGTAGGAATGGTAGAACCATTTCCTGCTCTCAACCAAGCACATAAGACAATGAAACTAGTGATGACAGACAATAGTATGTTAGGGACTATAATAGTCGTACAGGTTTCTAGTTAGAAGGACCAGGAATGGCTTCCTAGGTTGGCATATAGTGGGTACTAATCACTATCCTATATAATAAAAGCCTAATATGCTAAGTGTCCTGTTGTCCAGTCAGTCACTTAACCAGTCAAAGTGTCATATGCTAGTGATATTCTAAGGCCACTCAACTGCTCCCTATAATGTGTACTGATCACCAAGAGGCAGACAATCCACTGGTCGACCAGTTGCTATGACGTGCACTGATCAGCAGGGGCAGACGTTCTGACTGATAAGTTAGCTTGCTGCTGGGTTCCAGCTGATTGGGACTGAGTGAGATGGGCCAGACATACCATGGAACCCCCACGCGGTTCCTCCCTGCTGGCCAATCTCCTGCATCCCTCCCCAGCCCTGATCATGCACTGGTGGGGTCCCTCAGTCTGGCCTGCGCACTTTTGCAATCTGAGTTGAGGGACCCCCTTACCCCCAGAGTTCACGAATTTCATGCACCGGGCCTCTAATGTTACATAAAGGGATATTAGTCAATAGGAATCAGCCAAACAAAGAGGTAGGGAATGTGTTTTCAGGCAGAATAAACATCATATTTGAAGGTCTGAAGTGGAAAAGCATGGCCCATTACAGAAATAAAAAGAGGTTCAACATAGCTGCTGGGCAGAATCCCAAGGGGCTAAAATGTGGAGAAGCATATGTCCATGGACAAACCCATTAACCTATTTCACACTCCACCATCACTGAGTAAGTTGAGAACTGTGCCACAGATGTACAGAGTCTAGACCTTTAGCATCAAAAGGGGACTTCAGAAAAGTAAACAAGCAGTAAAATGTAGTAAAACCTTTTACACATATTATACATGAGTTCCAACATTTTCTGACCCAGAAAAAATACCACATTTGTTGTCAAGAAAAAAAAAAATTTTTTTTTCAGATAGTTTGAAACCCCTGACTGAAATGTTTATCTCTACTTCCTCTGCCTGGGAATATATGTCTAGGCCTAAGTTTTGTAAGCTGTCGGAGTACAGTCTCAAATAGCAGAGCCACCTCTAGCCACCATTCAGGTCAAAGTGATCAATGTTAATAAGAACAGCTAAGAACTTAGGCACAGTAATATCTTCTGGGACAAAATTTGTATAATATCTTTAAAAAAAAAACAAAAGAGGGCTTAATTTTTTATTGAATTTATTGGAGAGACATAATAAAATTATATAGGTTTCAAGTGTCCAATTCTATAACACATCATCTGTATATCGCGTTGTGTGTTCACCACCCAAAATCAAGTCTCTTTCCACCACCATTTATCCTCCCTTTATCCTCTTCTATTTCCCCCATTTTCCCCTCCCCTTTTCCTCTGGAAATCACCATACTGTTTGTGTCTATGAGTTGTGGTGGGATTTTTATTGAACTGAAGAATAATAGAGGAATTTCTCAATATTTTATTTTTCATTTAATGATAAATCATTCATCTTTAACTCTAGTTCTGCCCGATGTGTTTAGGTATCAAGATTATCTCTACTCCTCTAGATCAGTCACTTAACTCGGAGAAACAGGACCAGAACTAGTACATGAATGAAGGAACATTTTATTTTTCAAAGAAGGATCAAAGAATTCATCTCCTATTACAAAGCAATGATTAATGTTTAGCCGATGGCAAATATTTATCTGACCTTGTGCTTATCTGCTTGGTTGTCTTAACACCACACAAAACAATGTGTCTTCAGAGAAATGTTAAAAATTGGAGAACACGGCCTCTGTTCTTCCCTGCGAACTTATATGATCATAAAATCCTCGGGACCGTACGTAGCCTTTCATCTCAGACACATCGGTCTACAGATGAGGAAACTGCAGCCGGGGAGAGAGGATGCTGTGTCCAGCGGAGTGCTTCCGGGGATAACGGGCTGGAAGTAGGCAGTGTAGCAGGGTTTGGAGGCAGACAGTCTGGCTCCAGGGTCTGCCTTCAGCCACAGGACTCCATGGCCTCTTTCTGCTTGTGTTTCGTGTTTTACCCTTTTTTTTTTTTCACCATAAAGCTGTCCCTACATGGTTTTCTTTTATCTTTTTATAAACATGTGGAGTCATTCGGCACATAATGAGAAACACGTTCCATGTGTAAAATACAACGCAATTAATTACTAATAAAAATTTATTGATCTCCTAATGATCTGCAAAACACTACGTAGATGTTTTGGGGCGCAGGAGAGCCGGCCATAATGACACTACAGTTTTTATTTCATTTTGTATACTTTCAGGCGTTTTTAAAATTTTTTCTACAAGCCACGACTGGCCTATGTGAACTAAACCGTTATTGAACAAATAGAGGCATATTATATGCGTGAGGAAGAATTCAATTCAACATAAGCAATGTCAAATCAAATCACTACAATCTAAACTACTGGATCTGATTTCTTCTGGAATTTCTTTTGAGAAGTGTGTGAGGACAGAGTTATCCGGATGATGATTCTGCTAAGCCAGAGGTCAGCAAGCTTTTTAAAACGGGATCAGAAGTAAAAATTCCAGGCTTTCCGGGAGATTCAGTCCCTGTCACAGCCGCTCCACTCTGCTGTTGTACCGCAAAAGTAGCATGCTCAACCCATAAGCCAATTTTCACGGATGCGCCCCCAGAAACACTGTGTGTGTGGACACTACAGTTTCAGTTTCACATGATACCCACGTGCTACAAAATATTCTTCCTCTTTTATCGTTTTTTCAAACATCAAAAAATTAGCTGACAGGCTGTATAAAAACAAGAGCATGGGTTTTATTTGAAGGCATGATTGATTATATTGGAAAAATTAACATGACAAAATGTTAGCATATCATCCTCAGGGAAGTTCCTGGATTTGAAACTGAATTCCAACTCTACTTCCTAGTTTGTCACATAAGTTTCTTAAAGTTTTTGTGGGTCAGTCCGTCATCTCTAAAATGGGAATAATAATAATAATAATAATAATATCTTCCTCATAAGTTAATTGTGGGTAATGAATGAATTAATAGATATAAAGTACTTAAACTGTGCATGGCATATAATAATGCTATATAGTAAATACTACATACATGTTTAGATAAGCCTCATTGTTTAAAAACTTTTGGAGCTCCTTTAAAAAACTTTCAAAGCCAATTTACAAACCATGGAAGATAGCATCATTACATTATAGCCAGCTACCTTATTTATGAACAGTGTCCCTGAATTTCTTTTGAAAATCTAACTCCAAGTCAAATATCTGTATCAAAAATCTACTGTAAAAATCCTACTCTGTGAAACCTGTTACTAGATTAAAAGGATTTAGCTATTATTTAAAAATAAAATGATCTTCCCTAGCTGTTTTGGTTCAGAGGTTAGAGCATCAGCCTGCGGACTGAAGGGTCCTGGTTTGATTCCTCTCAAGGGCATATGCCCGGGTTGCGGGCTCGATCCCCAATAGGGGGTGTGCAAGAGGCAGCCAATCAATGATTCCCTCTCATCATCGATGTTTCTCTCTCTCTCTCTACCTTCCCCCTTCCTCTCTGAAATCAATAAACATATATTAAAAATAAAATAAGTTTATCTCACCAAGGACAAATACTTTACAAGAACGTAACAAAAGAAGGTTTATGCCATTTGAAAACAATTGCTCTATCAAATGGCCTTCTACGTACGCTCTGAGTACAGCTCTGTGCCACAGAGCCACAGTTTCATCAATGATTGACCATAAATACGAAGGCAGTCCCAGAAGATTGTAATGAGGCTGAAACATTCCCAGTGCCTAGTGGCTTCGTAGCCATGGCAACAGCCAAGTGCAACACATTACTCATATGTTTGTGGTGACGCTGGTGTAAACAAGCCTTATTTGCTGCCAGTCCTATAAAAGCACAGCACGGACAATTATGTACAGCGCATCATACTTGATGATAACAATAACAGACTTATTGGCTTATGTTATTTACTATAAGGACTTTTTATCGGGGTGGTAGAGTGCTCTTCCTACTTATAAAAGAATTTCGTTGTAAAACAGTCTGTCACATTACGCTGACGGCGGCCTCACAATCATGCATCATTTTCTCTTGCGCCTGGCTGAGTCTCATGCTGCTCTGGGCAGTAACCTGCTACACAGGTTTGTATTCATGGGCGCTCAGAGCACAGGTGCACAGCAGGCTGTGCCATCTAGGTTTGTGTCAGTGCACCCTATCGATGTTTGCACGAGAATGAAATTGCCTACCCATGCGTTCCTCAGAGCACATCCTCATGGTGAAGTGGCACGTGACTGTAATAGAATCATTAAACCTGCAAACTTTCAATTTTACTATTCTAACACAAACAATTTTCATTTAGATATAACCTGGTGTTTTTCCTTATAATTACACGTTATATTTCCTCTTGTGCTTGATTTCATCTCCTCTCCAAGATTATAAACTGCTTAAAATCTTGGAGAGGAGATAGAATCTACGCACATAAAAAAAACTTCAACCAAGTGCAAAAAAATGATAAACAACATACAAGGACTGTATTTTCTGGCATATAAGACGACTGGGCGTATAAGACGACCCCCAACTTTTCCAGTTAAAATATAAGAGTTTGGGATATACCTGCCCTGTAAGACGACACCCGGTGTATAAGATGACCCCTGACTTTTGAGAAAATTTTTCTGGGTTAAAAAGTCATCTTATATGCCGGAAAATACAGTAATAAAGCAATAGCTGTTATGGAGGAAAGCTAAGTAAATTCCAGTTGAGGCACTTATTATATCCATCATTAGGGTACATTTAGGCTAGGCCTTTTTGAAAAGGGAATAAATATAATTTTTGAAAAAAGTTATACATGTGGTATGCAGTACTTTTGTCCTCTAAACACTTTGTCCTCATAACAGGCCCAGCCTCTGAGCACTGAGGGGAGTGTCTGATCAGGCTTGGATCATCATAGTGTCCTCAAAATGTTGAATAACAGTTAAATGAGACTCCTCATTTTAGTTTCCGGTCACACCCTAAAAGACGTAATTTCTATTACGCTTACAGCTCTGTTGCCTACCTCAAGGAGCTGTTCTCAGAGATGAAGGTCAACAAACAAAAGAAAAGCAGAGAAGAAAGAGAGAGTTTGAATGCAGTTACCAATAGATCCAGTCATTCTGAGGCCAATATATAAAATGCAACTTGTCTTCTTGTGTTTCACTGTTCCTTTCCTATTGTCAGCTCTGCCCCGTATTCTCGGACGCAGGACCTGTCTGGTTAGCCTCCCGCTGAAGTTGCAGATGGGGAGTTAGCTGGCTGGGCAGTGTGTGCTGGGGATGTAGGAATTTACCTGCGATGTATAAAGTTGGTCCTCGCCAAAACCGGTTTGGCTTGGTGGATAGAGCATCAGCCTGCAGACTGAAGGGTCCCGGGTTCGATTCCGGTCAAGGGCATGTATCATGGTTGCGGGCACATACCCAGTGGGAAGTGTGCAGGAGGCAGCTGATCGATGTCTCTCTCTCATCGATGTTTCTAATTCTCTATCTCTCGTCCTTCCTCTCTGTAAAAAATCAATAAAATACATATATTTTTTAAAAAGTTGGTCCTCCTCTCTTCATCCTTAGCTGCCCTTCCCTGGGAACCAATGTCTTCAATTCCTGAGCACATTCTTGTTTTCTTAAGCTCCATGGATCTGCCTCCCTCTTACTGACTTCCTCACCCCATCCCTCCCCTCCCCAGAAAGCTGAGCATACAGCTCTTCGAAGCCTGTAAGTCACCACCAGCAGTCCATCTACTTTCCAGGGTAAAATGTCACTGATATGGGTTGCATTATCTCTACCATTTTTTCACCTTTGCTTCAATTTTTTTCTATATATTTTTTTCACTCTGCAATGTGTTTAGGGCAGGAATCTAAGATAAGTGAATGTGTTTATGCAGTCATAATAACCACAAGTACCTAAACATTTTTTGAAGGAGAAGCCATATCCGCCTTTCCTACTGTCAACACTGTAATGACGGTCCTCCTTCATTCTTAGTCGTTTTTCTTATCGACTCTTGCCACAGCCTCCTACTGGCATCCTTTGCAGCCTGCCATCCTGAAATCTACTTCCCACACACCGCAGTTCATCCATCCAACGTGCAAATCTCTCGGCGTTACTTCTGCTTATGCTTTAGTAGTTCCCTGTCCTCTATAGAGTAATACCCCGCTTCCTCCATGTGGCCCAGAGCCCTGTATGACCCTATCCTTCCAGCTTGGCTTTGCCTGATCTGCCCCATAATGTACCTTACGTTCCAGCAGCCATCAAACGCACACATTCCACCCCAAGGGAGGACATGGTCTCTTCTACCTCTTTGACTGACTACCTGCCTTTTTTCTGTCCCTCCCATTTACATTATATTTATGCCAACAAGATCTCCAGGAAGTTTTTTTCACTTTTTAACTTCCCTCTTCCTGGAGGTTTAGAAGCCCTTACACCAGTGGTTCTCAACCTTCCTACTGCCAACACCCTTTAAGACAGCTCCTCATGTTGTAGTGACCCCCAACCATAAAATTATTTTTGTTGCTACTTCATAACTGTCATCTTGCTACTGTTAATGAATCATAAATATCTGATATGCAGGATGTCTTAGGCGACCTCTGTGAAAGGGTGGTTCAACCCCCAAATGGGTCGCGACCCACAGGTTGAGAACCGCTGCCTTCCACTGTATTCTTACTGAGGGCTGCTTGTCCTTGCTTCCTACCGGAATGAGCTGCTCAGCTTCTGTGCCCAGAGGAGGGGCTGTTGCTGACTCACCTTCCCTCCTGATCTGCTAGTGGTCCAGACCCGTTGGAATTGGCCAAAGAAATCCTCCAGCAACTTCCTTCTTCCCTGCCCTTCCCTCTTCGCCTCCTGGTACCTAATCTCTGACCCTCAAGCTGATTCTAAGGGGCAAAGCTGTGTGAGAGGTATGACACAGGATGAGCTGAGCACTAGAAAAGAGAGACTCGATCCCACGCCTGCACCTTGCTTGCACCTCCACCCACAGCCCAGCTATCCCGGCTCTGGCTGGCTCTGCTGCTCCTGGTCCCCAGGCTCCTGCACATCCTCAGGCTTCAGTGATGTCGGGCTTGGGGCTCTGTGTCTCATTTTCCCCAGAAACGGAGACAAGTTTTCTTCACCATCATTATTACCGAAATGCAATTTTCTGTTTTCCATTACGCAAGAGAAAAGAATGCACCAGTGAGATTGATTTACTGGTCACCTGTTTCTCTCTCTCTCTCTCTTTTTTTCTCTCTCTCCCCCCCCTCCTCCTCCTCCTCCTCCTTTTTCTTCTTCTTCTTCTTCTTCTTCTTCTTCTTCTTCTTCTTCTTCTTCTTCTTCTTCTTCTTCTTCTTCTTCT
>PVJN01061255.1:0-11341 GCA_004026805.1 Lasiurus borealis
CCCCCAATGCCCTGTATCCATTGGCTATGCTTACATACATGCATACAAGGCCTTCGATTGATCTCTTACAGGCCCCCCCCCCAACCTCCCCTGACTTCCCATTGTAGCATGACAGTCTGTTCATTGCTTCTTCCTTGTCTTTAAAGAAAATTTCTTCAAGAATCTTGAAAGAATTTCAAAAACATTTTATTATGGAAAATTTCAAATATACACAGAGGTGGAATAATATATGTTCCATATGCACTGTTACCCTATTTCAGCGGATTGTCAATATTCATCTGTTTTTGTTTCATCTCCCCTCCTACCATTTCTTTTGGCTTCTTAATTGTTCCTGGAGTAAATGTTAAATGTTAATATCATTTTACCAGTATATATGTCAGGATGAATCTCTTCACTGAAAGAATTTTTTTTTAATAAACAATGTTCTATTATCACATCTACCAAAATTAATATTAAGAAATGTTTGAGAATAGTCATCTAAAAAACCTTAGCAATTGCTAATTTATCAGAAATGGAAATAAGACTTAACTTTTCTAGTATAGTTGAAAAGATAATGGAGTGAGTTTACATGTATGCAAGTGTATAAGAAAATATATACTTGATGACATTTAACATTGCAGATTACAAATGATTATTTTTTGAAAAATGATAGTCATTCAGTTTAGTGGTAGTTTTTAAAATTTTCTTTTTATTTATAATTTTCACCTGAGGACATGCTTTTGTTGATTTTAGAGAGAGAAAGAGGAAGGGAGAGAGGGAGAGAGAAAAACATTGATGTGAGAGTGAAGTATTTATCAGTTGCCTCCCCCATGACCAGATATCGAACCCATACATAACCTTTTGTTGTTTGGAATGATACTCCAACCAACTGAGCCACACTGAACAGGGATACCTTTTATTTTTTAAATTATAATAGAAGTTGCAAAAATACTTTAGCGTGATTCTGTATATCCCTCACCTGGTTTTTCTGCAACAATATTCTTTATAGAACATATTTCATTAAAATTGCTAAATGTTTTGAGACATTTAATGCATAGATTTGGTCAATAAAAATATGGGGAGGCAAGGTAGGGTTGGGTGAGTGGGTGGAACAGATCAATAAAAGAACTTGTATGCATCTATGCATAATCTATGCACACAGGCAATAGTATTGTGAAGGCCTAGGTAAAGGTGGGGCTGGGCTAGAAGGAGTCATTGGGGGTTGGGGAAGGGACATACGCAGTACTTTCAACAATGAAGATTTAAAAACAACAAAAAGGCTGAAACCGGTTTGGCTCAGTGGATAGAGTGTCGGTCTGCGGACTGAGGGGTCCCAGGTTCGATTCCGGTCAAAGGCATGTACCTTGGTTGCGGGCACATCCCCAGTAGGAGGTGTGCAGGAGGCAGCTGATCGATATCTCTCTCTCATCGATGTTTCTAACTATCTCTCTTTCTCCCTTCCTCTCTGTAAAAAATCAATAAAATATATATTTTAAAAAATAAAATAAAATAAAAATAAAAACAACAAAAAGTAATATGGTCTTTTTAATTCAGTATTTGTGAATATTTATTGTCACATAAATAGTATACTTGTGTAGTTCAAGTTTATGCTATTCCCAGGTAAAATAGCATCTTTATGTATAGGAATTCTCAAAATAAAAGTTATCTCCCTGAACTTTTTAAAAGTTAAATTCAGGACTGTTATTTCCCCTCAATATTTTGCCAGAACCAATTTTTTAAAAAAATATATTTTATTGATTTTGTACAGAGAGGGAGAGAGATAGAGTTAGAAACATCCATGAGAGAGAGACATCAATCAGCTGCCTCTTGCATGCCCCCCACTGGCAGATGTGCCTGCAACCAAGGTACATGCCCTTAACCAGAATCGAACCTAGGGCCTTTCAGCCCGCAGATTATCCACTGAGGCAAACCAGTTTCAGCTGCCAGAACAAATTTAAGGAAACAGAAAAGTTAAAAGAATTATATACTGCCTGGCTGGTGTGGTTCAGTGGTTGAACATTAACCTATGAACCAGGAGGTCATGGTTTGATTCCTGGTCAGGGCACAGACTCAATCCCCAATAGAGAGCATGCAGGAGGCAGTTGATCAATGATTTTCTTTCTTTCTTTTTTTTTTAAATATATTTTTATTGATTTCAGAGGGGAAAGGAGATGGGAGAGAGAAATATCAACGATGAGAGGGAATCATTGATCAGCTACCTCCTGCACACCCCTTACTGGGATCGAGCCCACAGCCCAGGCATATGGGCATGTGCCTTTGACCAGAATTGAACTTGGGACCCTTCAGTCTGCAGGCTGTTGCTCTTTTCTCTGAGCCAAACCAGCTAGGGCTATAGTGAGTATTTTTATTAGTTAGGAAACATTAATGCTGTGATTTTTACTTTTTGTTATCTGCAGGACCACCCATAACACAGTCAAGCTTAATAAACAACCGTGACCAGCCTGGGTCAAGTGCAGTGCCCAATCTTGCACCAGTGGGAGCAAGACTACCTCCTCCTTTACCCCAAAACCTCCTTTATACAGTATCAGAACGTAAGTAAAAATTGTTTGATTTAAAATTGCTCAGCAAATAGAAGCTAATTTTTTTCATATAGTGTTATAATTTTTAAGATACTATTTGTATTCTTATGGATTGTGCTATATAAAATCGTATTTGTATTTTCAGGATACTTTACTGTGTGGGTATGTTATATAGCTGGATTTTAATTTTGTGTCTGGGAAGCAACCAGTTGATCTGTCTCTTACATCAATGTCTCTCTCTCTCTCTCTCTCTCTTCCTCCCTTTCACTCTCTGAAAAGCAATGGAAAAAATATCCTCAGGTGAGGATTAACAAAAAAAAATTTTTTTTTAGTGTAATATTTTTTTTCAGTCATATTTTTTAAATGTCTTTCTATTCAGTTGATTTAAAAATTACAGTTGGCTTCAGTTCAAATGTACTAAAAAGATATATGTATGTTTGCATTGTGATAAAGAACTTGAACTATGCTCAAAGTTTAACAAATTGAGAAAATTTTTATTATCATTAAAAAAATGTAGTGGAAAGAAATATGTAAGAACAACAAAACTTAAAACCGATTACAGAATATTAAAAGTAAATGAACAGAATGATTCAGAAACACAAGTCACAAAGACACTAATTCTGCCAAAATTGAAACCTTCATCTAGTCTGTGATTATCAGTTGTTTTGGAACAGAGAAATTGAATGTTAGAAGAAAAATATTAACACACTATAAAACAAGGTAGGATATGTTAATGTCAGATGGTTCCACTTTAGAAAAAAACCTTTGTAATTTTGTTTTTGTAAAATGTCAGATACTCTGAAAAGGACTTAAATAATGAGAAATGCTATATTATTGAAATTGTCTGGAAAGATAGCAGTTCATACACCTATTAAAATCTATTGCTCTGGCCAGTATGGCTCAGTTTGTTGAGCATCATCCCATGCACTGAAAGGTCATCGGTTCAAATCTAGGTCAGGGTTCATGCCCTGGTTGTTGGCTTGATCCTCAGTAGGAGGCCTGCAGGATGCTGCCTTTGGATGTTTTTTTCTCCCCCCCCTCTCTAAAAATCGATAAAAACATATTTAAAAAAATCAAATATATCCTCTGAAGTATTTAAACATTTTACACAAATTTGAAGTCATCAACTTAGTTATCTATTATTTTGGTTTTCATAGGATCACTTTTAAATTAATTCTTTATTATCTTAAATTTGGTCTGCTTTTTTTTCTTCTTTGAAAAAGACAGAGTAGAATCTATAATAATAAAAATGTATAATATGCTAATTAGACCAGATGTTCTTCCGGAGGAAGCCAGGGCTGTGAGGAAAGCCCAAGTCCCAGTGCCAGAGAGAAGCCGGTTCTGGCAGCCAGGGGAAGGAAGGCTTACTCTTGCACAAATTTCATGCATTGGTCCTCTAGTTTTTTAAAACTGCTAACTAAGCTCTTTATTGAGCTCCTATTCACCAGACATGCTGGAAGCCCTGGAGCTTAAGAAGGTGTGTCAGGAACCGTGGATTTGCTAATAGAGAAGACACATGATAAATATGGCCAATAATCAGAAGGTATAGTTTTATATTTTTTCTAATTAGGCTTTAGTTTGAAACTTACCATACGCCCAGCCACAGTGGCTCAGTGGTTGAGCTTTGACCTATGAGCCAGTAGATTACAGTTTGATTTTCAGGCAGGGCACATGACTGCAGTCTTGATCCTCAGCAGGAAGCGTGCAGGAGGCAAACAGTCAGTGATTCTCTCTTATCATTGAAGTTTCTATCTTTCCCTCTCTCTTCCTTTCTTAAATCAATGAAATATATATTTTTTAAACAAACTTACCTTGGGATTCCCCTCCACCCCTGTGAATACTCCAAAGGAGAAAATCGGGAAAATAACAAAGAATAGCTAAAATTTGAGTTTGAATAAAGACTATCAACTCAGTAAAGTTAATAATAATGTGAAAATGTTGCTATCAGGCATGTAAGATGTAAACAATTTAAGATAGAAAGGTGAACTTGGCATGTTTGAAGTTTGAAATTATCTAATCATACTCTGCATCAATCAAAACTAAATTGAATGCATATAAATTGTGAATGACTCATCTTCACCATTATTGAAACTTACTTGATTTTTTAAAAACTTTTTTTTAAAAGAATATTTTATTGATTTTTTTACAGAGAGGCAGAGAGATGGATAGAAAGTTAGAAACATCAGTGAGAGAGAAACATTGATCAGCTACCTTCCCACAACCACAGTACATGCCCTTGGCTGGAATTGAACCTGGGTCCCTTCATTCTGCAGGCTGACGCTCTCTATCCACTATGCCAGACGGGTCAGGGCTAAAAACTTCTTATTACGGAAAAATTTCAAATATGCACAAGAGAACAAATATTATATAGTAGTCTTCATGTCCTCATTTATCAGCTTCAGTGTTTATCAACATATGTTTAATCTTGCTTCATCTATAATTCACCCCTGACTTGATTTTATGAAGCAAGCCCCAAACATAACATTTCATTTGTAAAAACTTAATTTTCTCTAAAAGATAAGGATTAAACACATAGAATCATGATACTTTATCACACTCCCCAAAAAGTTTGTAATAGTTATCCTTTGTCAAACATGCTAGTCAGTGTTCATACTTCTTAGTTGTATCAAAATGTCCTTTTAACCCTGACTGGTTTGGCTTAGTGGATAGAGCATCAGCCTGTAGACTGAAGGGTCCCAGGTTCAATTCCGGTCAAGGGCATGCACCTTGGTTGTGGGCACATCCCAGTAGTAGGTGTGCAGGAGGCAGCTGATTGATGTTTTTCTCTCATCAACATTTTAAATTCTCTATCCTTCTCCCTTCCCCTCTGTAAAAAGTCAATAAAATACATTGAAAAAAAAAAGTCCTTTTATAGCTGAAGAATTTGAAGGTGGATTCAAACAAGGTTACACATTATATATGGGTGATATGTTTCTTAAATCTTAAATCTGTAACAAATTTGCCATTCTTCCCCACCCATCCCCTTGGTATTTATTTGTTGAAGAAACAAATAATTTGTCCTGCAGAATTTTGTTTTACATCTGGACTTGGCCCAGTGCATCTCCTCGTGTCATTTAAAACATTCCTATATTCCCTGTATTTCTTGAAAATTGGAGGTTAGATCTAGAGACATAATTAGGTTTGGCTTTTTCTTTTTGGGGTATGAATATTTTATTGATGGGGTTATACTTCCTACTGCAGTACATCATCCTATCTAATAAAAGAGTAATACGCAAATTGACTGAACCTCCCACCACACCCACAAGCAACACCCACCAGCCAGTCAGGAGTGAGTATGCAAATTAACCCAACCAAGATGGCTGCGCCCACAAAACGAGCAGGAGGCTTGGCTTTCCGCTTGCCCTGGCCTGCCTTGGCCTCTGCATAAGGCTATAAAGTTTCAATTATAGGAGACAAATAAATCTCCCCAAAAATGGCTGCGGCCATAGAGCGAGTAGGAGGCTTGGCTCCGCCGAAGGCTACAAAGTTTCAATTATAGAAGGTAAATAACCCAAATATCAGAGCCTCTGCTTGGATCGCCAGTGGGTGTGGTCAGCCTGCAAACCACCCACAGGCTTATCGACAAGGTTACCCCACACCTCAAGGGAACCCTCACCCTGATCTGGGACACCCTTCAGGACAAACCATCTGGCCCCCACCCATGCACCAGGCCTCTATCCTATCTAATAAGTAATATGCAAATTGACCATCACTACAACACAAGATGTCTGTCCTTGTGTGGTCAAAGGTGGCTGCCCCCATGTGGACACAAGATGGCCACCACAAGATGGCCAGCAGGGGAGGGCTGTTAGGAGGAACCAGGCTTGCAAGGGAGCGCAGTTGGGGGTGATCAAGCCTGCATGGGAGAGCAGTTAGGGGTGACCAGGCCTGCAGGGGAGGGCAGTTAAGGGTGACCAGGCCTACAGGGGAGGGCAGTTAGGGGCACACAGGCTGGCGGAGGAGCAGTTAGGCATCAATCAGTCTGGCAGGGGAGTCGTTAGGGGGAGATAGGCTGGCAGGCAGGATGGTTAGGGGCAATCAGGAAGGCAGGCAGGTGAGCAGTTAAGAGCCAGCAATCCTGATTGTGAGAGGGATGTCTGACTGTCAATTTAGGTCCTCTAATCTAGGACCCCTCGAGGGATGTCCTCCTGGGATCGGGCCTAAACGGGCAGTCGGACATCCCTTAGAGGTCCTAGATTGGAGAGGGTGCTGGTTGAGCTGAGGAACATCTCCCTGCCCCCATACACAAATTTTGTGCACTGGGTCTCTAGTTATATTCATAATACCACGTTGTCTCCTTTTTGTGTTATAGATATTCATCAGTGCAAATAGGTGTTTTCATCCTGATGCATCCATTTAACAGTTGTTCATGGTTTCAGTGGCCATTGTGATTATTGCCTATATCTGTTGTTTCCTCTTTTTTTTTTTACATTAATTTAATTTAATTTATTTTTAAATTATTTTATTGATTTTTTTACAGAAAGGAAGGGAGAGAGATAGTTAGAAACATGGATGAGAGAGAAACATCAACCAGCTGCCTCCTGCACATCTCCTACTGGGGATGTGTCTGCAACCAAGGTACATGCCCTTGTCTGGAATTGAACCTGGAACCTTTCAGTCTGCAGGCTGAAGCTCTATCCACTGAGCCAAACCAGTTAGGGCTCTGTTGTTTCTTTAAGGGTTATAAAAGTATCATATTCTCCTATGTAATATCCTATATAATAAAGAAGTAATATGCAAATTGACCATCATTTCAACACACAAGATGGCTGCCCCCATGTGGACACAAGATGGCCGTCACAATATGGCCAGCAGGGGAGGGCAGTTGTGGGTGATTAGGCCAGCAGGGGAGAGCAGTGCAAGGGAGGGCATTTGAGGGTGATCAGGCCTGCAGAGGAGGAGGGCAGTTGGAGGTAGCCAGGCCTGCAGTGTAGGACAGGGGTGACCAGGCCAGCAGGGGAGGGCAGTTAGGGGTGACCAGGCCTGCAGGGGAGGGTAGTTGTGGGTAATTGGGCCTGCATGGGAGAACACTTGCGGAGGACCCAGGCCTGCATAGGAGGGCAATTGGCAGTGATCAGGCCTGCAGGTGAGGGCAGTTGGGGGGACCAGGCATTTAGGGGCGACTAAGCTGGTAGGGGAGGGCAGTTAGGGGTGATCAGACCAGCAGGGGAGGACAGTTGGGGGCAATGAGGCCGGAAGGGGAAGGAAATTAGGGGTAACTGAGTCTACAATTGGGCCAGCTGGGGCACAGTTAGGCGTTGATCTGGCTGGCAGGGGACTGGTTACTGAGTGGTCAGGCTGGCCCGCAGAAGCGGTTAGGGGCAATCAGACCAGCAGGCAGGTGAACAGTTGGGAGCCAGCAGTCCTGTATTGTGAGAGGGATGTGCGACTGCCTTTTATGCCGGTTGGGATTCGGGACACCCACTGATCTGAGGGACACTCGCTCCTTTTTGCACAAATTTCATGCCCTGGGCTTTTACTCCTGTCTAATAAAAGAGTGATATGCAAATTGACCACACCTATTCTACACCCACAAGCCACACCCACTAGCCACTCAGGAGTGAGTATGCAAATTAACCCAACCAAGATGGCTGCGGCCACAGAGCGAACAGGAGCCTTGAGTTTCCTTGGCAATGGAGGAAGCCTCTGGCCAGCCTAGACCTCTGTTCATGGCTACAGAGTTTCAATTATAGAAGATAAATAAATCCTAAATTCCAGGGCTTCTGCTTGTGTTGCTGGGGGGCGTGGCCAGCCTGCAAACCACCACAGACCCCTCACCCAGGCTTCCCTATGCCACAAGGGACATGATCCAGGACACCCTTCAAGGCAAACCAGCTGGCCCCGAGGCCTATCTAATAAAAGAGTAATATGCAAATTGACCATCACTCCAACACACAAGATGGCTGCCCCATGTTGACACCAGATGGCCACCACAAGATGGCCAGCTTGGGAGGGCATTTGGGAGGGATCGTGCCAGCAGGGGAGGCTAGTTGTGGGCGATCAAGTCAGCAGGGGAAGACAGTTGGGAGGGACCAGGCCTGCAGGGGAGGGAAGTTAGGGGTAACCAGGCCAGTAGAGGAGGGAAGTTGCGGGCCACCAGGCCTGCAAGGACAGGCAGTTGGGGGGACCTAGGCCTGCAGGGGAGAGCAGTTGCGGGGAACAGGCCTGCAGGGGATCAGTTAGGCATCAATCAGGCTGGCAGGGGAGTGGTTAGTGGGTGATCAGGCTGGCAGGCAGAAGCAGTAGAGGCAATTAAGAAGGCAGGCAGGCGAGCAGTTGGGAGCCAGCAGTCCTGGATTGTGAAAGCGATGTCTGACTATCTGTTTAGGCCTGATCCTATTGGGATCGCCCACATCTGCCCTCTCCTACTGGCATGATCCCTCCCAACATCCCTCGAGGGGTCCTAGATTGGAGAGGATGCAGACTGGGCTGAGGGACACTTTCCCCCACCCCCCTGCACCGGGCCTCTAGTAGTTATATAATTTCTTACACATTTATTGACTAGCATTCTACAAAGTAAAACTAAGCAGTGTTAGTTATTTTATTAACCTGCAATGTAGTTTTTACAGGAAAAATGGGATAAATGCTTGTTTAATTCCATTACCAGTTTTGGAATAATGAATTTATGTCCTAGTGTCTTCCAAAGGGGATCACTATATTTTTAAAAATATTATAATAAACTCATAGATTTTTAGCATTTGCTATGTTTCACTCCCTTACAGTCCTTTTCAATTTCCAAATTTCATCTTTGACCAGTGGCTCCTGCCGCATGTTATGTTTTTGACATGCTAGTGTTAGATAGCGATTTTGCTTCTGTAAGGATAATGTATAACCAAGGTGCACCACTAGGCTCAGCTTATAAATTGTCTGGTCAGACCTAGAATCAGCCTTTTATTAAAAGAACTGTTTATTTTTTAAATAGTAGAGACTTCAAAATGTGCTGAAGAAAATTAGGTTTCCTCTGAATAAACAGCTGTCTTTCTGAAGTGGTTGAACACATCTTCCTTGTCATTAAAAAAAAAAAAAAAGACTTTCTGCAAACTAGCCTTTTAGTTTCCAATTTACTTTGAGGGAGTTATTAATTAAAACTGCTTGTAACAATGAATGCTGTATCATAAATCTAAACTAATCACATGACAGATTTGTACTTCTTTTCTACTCTTGTTTTTTTCTCTTTAGCATACTATTTCATTCTTCAAGAAATTGTCTGCAGTAGGTCCTTCTCAACTATTTTTAGATCATTAAGGATATGTTGAATTGCTTTTGCAATGTAATAGATAAACCCTTTTCTTTTTTAAAAAAAATTTATAGTTGAAAGTATTGTACATGTCCCTTTTTTCCCCATTGATCCCTTCTAGTGATTCATTTCTAATGTAAATTTTGAAGGGATCGGGACTGAGCACACAGTGTGTAGTCAGCTATACAGTATCTGTGTCACTTCCTCCTTTGTTCCATATATGGGAAGAAAAGGAAATAAAGTTTAGCACATCCATTTCCCTTCTGCATTTACTATGAAATCAAGTGGTTGCTTTTGGCTTGTCTTATTAAGGTTTATTAAAAATCTTTTAGAATTTTACAAGTTTCAAGATAATTTCATCAGGTGTTTTAAAAGATTCTAAATTCACTTTATTTTGTCTTATGTCACATAGTGATTGCCTGATTTTAGATATAAATTACTAAGTCTTAGAAATAGGTCTTATATGTGGTAATCTGTGAAAAAGATACTATTAAATGACCAAACAAAGGAGGTTTTGTTCCTTGATACCCTGTCTTTTTTTCATCTTGTTCTACAAAATTTGGCTTCACTGTGTCTGACATTCTTGCATGTATATATAAATTCTAAATGTGCGTCCTTCATAAAGTGGTTCTTAATATTGAAATAATTTCATATGTAGTGGCTTGTCTGTTTATCTGGGGGTTTGACCTTTTTTTCCTTACTCTATATTTGTTATCCATCTACTCATGTAATAACAAATTTGCACTATCTTAATTTTTTCTTTTGAACATTTCGTATTCTCTGCGAGGTTATTCTTATGGTGGTGTGTTTCTTTTTTACATATTTTTAAGTTCTTTTATTATTGTGGGGTTTTTTTTTTTGCTCCATGACATGGAAGCGTATTTGTGCCAACCGAAATTATGGGAGTTTGAGGAGTGTGTTTGTTTTTGTTTTTTTAATGAATGTGAAACTCTGTGCATAATAGCTCAGGGTTTCTTTGTCTAATAACTTGATATGCTTGATCAGTTTTGGGTAAAATTAGCACATAGTTTTTCTATTTAAGCTTATAAAAGATGAAGATTATGCAGTTAAACTACCTAATTCTTACCCTTTCTTTATACCGCAATGCATCCTAACCAGTTTGCATGTCTGTTTCTTGAGTGAGAAAGAATCTCAGTAACCTCTTTCTCAAAAACTGTTTTATTGGTGTATTTCTCTGTTCTTGGCTTGAGTCTCAGGAAGTACATTACCTAAGACAGTGGTCTGCAAACTGCGGCTCGCAAGTCACATGCGACTCTTTGGCCCATTGAGTGTGGCTCTTCCACAAAATACTACGTGCGGACACGCACATACATTGTGATTGAAACTTCGTGCCCATGCGCAGAAGTCGGTTTTTGGCTCTCAAAGGCAATTTCAGTTGTTGTACTGTTGATATTTGGCTCTGTTGACTAATGAGTTTGCCGACCACTGACCTAAGAGAAGCTTGTGACTCGAATCCAGTTGCCCTCCTATTCTTTCCTCTATAGGACAGCCCATGTACTCTCGTGAACATGGTGCTGCTGCATCTGAGCGACTTCAGTTGGGGACACCGCCTCCTCTGTTGGCA